>JABUQX010112588.1:22500-30000 GCA_015478945.1 Trachelipus rathkii
CTATCTAAAATAGCTGTTTATAGTTTTCATGACCTATAATTTGCATTTATTATTGGTTTATCATTTTGTTTCCGAAAACTGAAATATATTGGGTTTGTCATGTATTGCGCTGCGAACTGCATCTTTATCTCTTTACTATAGATGTAGCTGATAGTGATTTTGACTGTCGCGAATGCGGAATAAGTACAAATTAATATCCGCGGATTGAGGATGAGGATTTTAGAGTCTTAGCCACAGAACTCATATATATATTATATATATATATATCTATATATATATATATATATATATATATAATATTATATATATACTATGATATATATATATATATATATATATATATCTATATATAATATATATATATATATTTATATATATATCTAATAAATATATATATATATTATATATTATAATATATATATAATATATATATATCTATTATTATATAGTATATATATATAATATATTATATCTATTATATATATATATATATATTATATATATATTATATAATTATATATATATATATACTATATATAGAGAGAGAGAGAGAGAGAGAGAGAAGAGATGAGAAAGAAGGTTGGAAGTTTCGTAGCTGTCAGGACAAGTGAAGATTTTCTTTGCATGGTCATAGGGTGACAGTACCAACCTGGTCTTTCCTTTGCTTGTATTGCTCTTGGACCAATGTTAGAATCTATGCGCCTAGAAGCAAATCCTCTGGAGACCTCAGCATGGTGAACGAAGTTTTAAGCCTAAGAAAGAAGATGCTAGTTCTACTTGAAGGCGAAACCCTACATGAGAGTTATCAGAAGGACTTGGCATTGGAAAACAATTGCGAAAGCTGGTTTCTTAAATGCTATAGGGTTAAGAGTTTCGGGCAAAGAAGGTGGTTGGCACACTGACAGGGCGAACGCCATTCTGGGAGTTGTTATATCTATAGTATATACTATATATACTATATATCTATATATATATATATATATATATATATATATATATATATTATATATAATATATATATATATATGTATATATATATATTTATTATATATAATATATATATATATAATATATATAATAATAATATATATAGTATATATATAATATATATATAATATATAAATATATATATATATATTTATCTAATTATATATATAATTTAATAAATATATATATATATATATCTTATATATATATCTATATATATATTAATATTATATATACTATATAATATATATATATAATATATATATATATTATATCTATATATATATATAATATATAGTATATAATATATATATAACTATAATATATATATATATATAATATATATTATATATATATATATATATATATAATATAAAATATATATATATTATATATATATATATATATATATAATTATATATATATATATTATATATATAATTATATATATATATATATATAATATATATATATATATATATATATATATATATATTTTATTATATAAATATTATAATATATACTATATATTATATAATAAATATATATATATATATATATGTAATATATATATACATATATATATTTATATATATATAGTATATATAAATATTATATTATATAATATTATATATATATATATATATATATATATATATATATATATAATATATATATATATATTGAGTTAACGAATTGTGGGATAAGACCTAAATGTTTTGAACCCCACCAATCTCTTTCCCCAGCCTCAACCCATCACAAAGTTATATGTAGAATAATACTTGAAATTAATAATTCTCAAATTATGTTAAAAAAAACTAAAGCTTCTGAGCCCTTTAAAGGGAGAGTTTGCTTCTCTTTCCTTCGTAAATGAGATCTGCATCGCTGAAAAGATGCTCGCCAGCTACACTTATTGAAGGGCATGCTAAGTATTTCTTGCCGAGTTCTGCAAGATGTGAAAAACTTTTACATTTATTTATCACGCCATCAAACCAATGGATCTTTATTCGATTCCAAGAGTTTTCGCTTTGATAATCTTCGATCAATGACAGCGTGTCTTGACAACCTCTGAAACAAGACTCTTCATCGCTGCTAGAAGCCAAAAGAACGTTCATGGATTCTGCAATGGTTTCGCTAACAGATAGGAAATGTGTGTCTGTTCTGCAATCTCTTCCTTTTTATGGCTGGTGAAAATTTCTGGCTTTAAGCAGCATTTCATCGCATAGGCATATAAATAAATTTTAACCCTTTGTGAAACCGTGTTCAAGAAATTTGGTTTTTGTATTAGGATCCAGAAAGTACTATTGCAGATGCGTAAAGTTTTGGCAAGATTTTGAAATCTATTAATTATCTATCTCCAGCATTAGTTTTCTGTCACCTTTGAAAGTTCCTTACTTTTAATAGCAGCATTTAAGCACAGCTTTCATCGTTGCATCTAGAGGAATCTCGTCTGGCAAACAAGAATTTTCTGAGATAATAGTCTTAGTTTCAAACGGTTTAAGAAGAGTATTACAATTACCTAAAATCGTATTATCATCACTCAAGCCTTTCACCTTTGTGTTTGTTCGAAGCATAAGGGGAGACAGCTTCATTTATTTCTCCCATCCTCTCAAGCATGTACCAACTACTATTCCAACGAGTCTGAACATCTTACGTTACAGAAGTTGAGGAACATTTAGTCTCATAATTTATAAATGAATACTATCTGCTATCTGCAAAAAAATTCATGCGGATGCGAATGCAAATGCGGATGCGGGTAGAAAAAAATTATGCGGATATCTGCTACACCTCTGTTTAGGTATTTACCGTATAGCGATTTGGATAGATTCATTGGAAAAGTGGTTATATTTTTTTATTCTCAAAAGCAAGCGAAAAAAAAATAGTTGAAACAAAAAAAATGTTTTATTGTAACTTTGTAAGCACTAAGTTGAGTCAGAGTCGAAATTTTGAATTTGACTGCTGGAGTCGGAGTCGGAGTCGGGTCGAAGTCGGTAAAATTTTTGTTTAAGTGGAGTCGGAGTCGAGTCGGAGTTCGAAAAATTTTTGCTTTAGTGGGAGTCGGAGTCGGGAGTCGGAGTCGACAAATCCAAATTTTGAAAAGGATGGAGTCGGAGTCGGAGTCGAAAAATTTATTTTACGACTCCGCAGCCCTGATATATACCTGTATATATATATAATATATATACTATATATATATATATATATCTATATAATATATATATATATATATATAATATATATATATATATATATATATATATATATAACTATATTATATGTATATATATAATATACTCTGGGAGTAATGTAGAGATGCTATTATATATTATGATAATATAATATATATATATGTATATAATTATATGAATATACTCACTCCACTATACCATATCATAACCCCCCCTTATACTACTACTATATCCTCACCCCAATATGATATAACTATATATACATATATATATATATATATTATAATATATCATTATATATTTCTATATTCATTAGTAAATCATAAAAATTAAAAAAAATTGATATATATATATACTATATATATATAGTATATGACTATATTATATATATCAAGTATATATTATAATATATTTGATATATATATATATAGTATATTATATAATATATATATATATATAATATATATTATATTATATTATAAATATGATATATATATATATATATTATTATATATATATATATATATATATATATATAAAGAAATTAATTAAATTTTATAATAAATCATGCTTAAAAATATATTATATCTGACATAGTTTTTTTTTCCACCATCCTTTAGGTGTTCAAAAAATATTAGTCAAAAATGGTAACAAATATTCATTGATTAAAAACATATAAAAACTAAGTAAAAAAGTTGCAAAAGAATAATATTCGAACATAGAAGAGTTTACACACACTTACACAGGTATTATATATATATATATTAAATATATATAATACTATATAATTTTTTTTTTTCCTCTATATATATTATATTATATAATATATATATATATATATATATATATATATATATATATATATAATATATATATATATATATATATATATATATATATATATATATATATTATATATATATATATATATATATATATATATATATATATATATATATATATATATATATATTCTTTAATTTCCCCGCTCCACTCCTACATGAAGCTGGTTACTTCGAGATATTACGTAACCACAGCAGGGTTTGCCTAGCTATCCGTTAGAATAAGTGTTTTTAAGTTGTGTCTAATGGTCGTCAAATCACGGCAGTTTAGGAAGAGATCTTTTGAGTCGTCTTTATTCTAGGAAAAACATTTTTGGCAGTGAGGGAGGGTGTTTTAATAATTTTAAATTATATTATTGAAAGATGGGATAGTGCCCAGAGTGGACGGGATAGCATTACGCGGGTTTGACTGTCCAAAGTTTTTCCCCTATGGGATTTTTCGAGTGGGCGTGTTTTGAAATATGGTGTTATTTGAATATGCGGAGATTGTTCTTAAGAGTTAATTGTGTGCCAATATGTTTAGTAATGTGAGTATCTGGAGGTGTGGGGGGAAACGTCTTGTATATGTTATAATAGTATAATGCTGATGTTTTTTTTTTATTTAGTTCACACCTCGCGGGCACGGCCCTATTCATGGAGCGGAACTTCTCTAGGTAAGTTCTACGTACTATCCGGATTTGGGATCGAACCCGGGCCCTTGCCATGTGACTCTGTCGCTCAACCGAATGAGCCACGGTAGATTTGATCTTATTCCTTCAAAATGCTGGGGTTGTTGTATTATTTGATGAAGGTGGTGATCAATCTCCTTGACCACAGGCTTGACAGTAATGCTCATTCTTTCATGTCCTCTAGTTACAAAGTCTTGTACTGAAGTTGACAGTCCTATCAGGTCAAGATGGGCTTTTAAAGGAAGAATTTTGGTTCTAATTAGTAGATGATGGATGGGTGTGAAGGAAACGCATCATCTTATTATATATTGAAGCCTTATTTTGCACCGTTTCTAATTTCTTAATATTGGATTGTGATATTGTGGCAACCCAAAACATAGATTAGGAAGGAACGGAGATATTATCTTAAGACTTAAATGAGTCAAAATAGATTTTACTCTCCATCAGCGGGATTCGAACACTGGACTCCGCGTCGCTGAGTTAACAGTAACCGGTCGCCTTATCTCTTGTGAGAATTTCTTTATGTTGGTCAAAACTCGTTCCAGTAAGTATTTTTAGAGCATTTAATTTACGTGTGGCCCTTGAAGTGCTATTATTGATGTAAGGGAGTGGAAGTCGAGGAAAGGATGATAGGATGTTTCTTGAGAGGGAGTCTATTCCTTGATAGGAATATTGCTGGGTGGGTGTTCGATTCTCTTCTGTCTGGGGTGAGTAAAGTAATAGTGGATTTTTGAGGTGCTGCAGTCGCTCTCTTCGTTGTTTGACATTGTTCTAATTGGTTTAAATATTGTTGCAGTTCCCTGCATGCTATATTTAAAGAATGATTTTTTAACTGGGATTTTTAATTCATCAGCATAACAAATTAATTTTTATGAAAAGGAAAGTGGATGACGGAGGTCATGCATAAAGGCAAAAGAGTAAAGGTTAAAGAATGGACCCCTAGGGGGGGATTTCATTTTACTCTTATATATATATAACCTATATTTAATATATATATACTTAATACACATATATAATAATTAATATATATATATATATACTATATCCCCTGCTATATATATTGTATAGTATATATATATATATAGGTATATATATATATAATAATTAATAATGGGGATGGGATGGGTGGGTTTCCCCTCATTTTTTTCTGCCCCTTTTCGAAAGGGCTCTGCCCGGGTGAGCTTTGTTACTGTAATATATATTAATATATATATATATATATAACTATATATATATATATTATATATATATTATATATATTATATATATATATATACTATATAAATTATATATATATATATATCATATATATATATATATAATATATATATATATTATATTATATTATATATATATATATAATATATATATATATATTATATATATATATATATATATATATATATATAATGATATATATATATATATCATATATATATTAATTTAACTTCCAATTATTATATTGAGAAAAAAATCAGATGATTAAAAAAAAGAGAAATTGCTTTTTTTTTTTTTTTAATCTAAATAATTATAAAAGTATTGAAGCAAAACAAATAAAAAAGTCCGTTTAAAAATTATTAACATTGCTATACTTTATATATATCTATATATATATATATATATTATATATATATATTATAATATACATATAAAAACATGGGCGCCGTTATGGGGGGGCAGGGTAGGGCCATGGCCCCCCCCTAGGTTTTGAATCTCATGAGAAATTTCCACAATTAATTTTTTTTAAGATCACATGGCTAAACGTATATATATATATATATATATATATATATATATATATATATATTATAGTTAACGTTTACTACAGAAATCGTTATATATATAATTATTATAAAAATAATATATATATATATATATATATATATATATGAAAAGCCTATTTTTTTTTATCTTGAGATACTTTGTGGCTGGAAATGTAGGGGAGGGCCATGCCTACCCTGGCCAGACTTGTAACGCCGCTCATGTATACCTTCATCCATGCATTCGTTGTTGCCCCAATCAGAGAATCGTAAGACGTTTGAAATAATCTGACATTGTGTGTATTTTTTTTTAAACGCAGGCCTAAGCTTAGATTGCATAATAGCTTTTTTATTTGCTGCTACATCTTATAGGAATTATATACGATGAGATATTGAGGCCTGTTAATGGAAAAAAAGTTTGGCACAATAGTCCATGGAAGAAGGTAACTGCTTGTGTGCTTGAGAAGCCGAAAGAAAAGTAGTGGGTGGTTAAAAATATTATTATTATTGACAGTAATATATGAAAAATCTGGGATAAGCTTTATAATTAAAAGGCCTAGGATTGATAAAGTTATTCACTTGTGATTGAACAAACTACGAACCCATTTAGTGCTGGTTCTAGTAATGTTGATGATAATTCAAGTGGTATTGAAGCCAATCTTGTTATTGATATTAAATTTAGTAGTGTTGCTACTTGGGATATAGTGTACCAAGAGGCAAATGTCCTGGATTATTGGAAATTACATAATGGAAATTAATATTAAAGATTAAAGTTTGACTTATAAACAAAACCGTCAACCCCAATTATGTACATTATAAAGATGCTAAAGCAGGAACAAAATCCTTTCTTTTATGAATAGCTTAGATCTGCCAATTCTTGCTAGCGTATTCTAAATATTGAAAGGATCGTTTTGTAGATTGTGTGGCTTATTAAGACATTCTATCAAAAGAGACATATTTGGCTCCTTTATTGTAAAACCATTTAGAAAATATAAAGACATGCATTCATGTGCTAAAGTCCATGCAAATTTTAGAATGGCATAAAGATGCCTCA
>JABUQX010112589.1:5000-10000 GCA_015478945.1 Trachelipus rathkii
TTATTATAGGAATAAACGAGGATTCTTCAAATTTTGTCAAGTTTAAGATAAAAAATTCTCTTTATTTTTTTTGTGAAAATAGGTCATCTGAAAGAAACATTTTACATTGTACAAATGAAGATTATGTAAAATTTAAACAAAAGTGTAAGCATCATCGCCATTAAATAACCCTATTTTTAATCAATTATAAATTGTAACGGCTCGTACCTCTCCAAAAATGCAGAGAGCAAATTTCAAGACGGTAACAAATACATATCTGTGAATTTAAATGTTTTACAAGTTGTTTTTTTTTTCTGTCTAAGAATTCTAATAAAACACTCGTTTAATTAGAAAAAAAATTAAAATAAACAATTTACTTGTTTTCTAATGGCACATTTCGGATAAAAATTTAATTCATATATTTAAAATTCTAATATCTGGAATTGAAAGGAAAACTAAGAACCCTAAAAACAATTATTATGCTTAAAGAGAACTGCAGGAATGGCATAACTGCAAATATTTTATAAATAATTATTTTGTTAATTTTATATATTAAATAATAAATAAATTAATAACCTAGATGTTGAATAATAATGTGCTCTTTTCTTTTTTTTTAGCTGAGTTTGATAATATAATTTAGCACCTTGCCTCCGTGAGAAGTCTTTTAAAGCAAGAAAGGAAAACTTTGCCTCCAAGGCCCCGTGTCCTGCATTTTCGTAGCGAAAGTGTTTATGATTTCCTGTTGTATAAAGGTTGTAACATTTTTTAAAGATTTAATTGATTATTATTAATGTATGACCTAAGAAAATTAGGGTAATATTATTATCTGTCTTATTATTATAGTTCGCAAAAATTAAAGTTTATTTTTTGTTTCCTCCTTTCTCACATTGAAAAATTTGCTAAGTTAACATGAAAAGACAGATTATTAAAGATCCAAAATTACAAACCTAAAAATTATTAACAAAAATAAGTAATTTAGTAATAACTCTCTCTCTCTCTCTCTCTCTCTCTCTCTCTCTCTCTCTCTCAATTATATATAATTATATATATATATAATATCTATATTATATCCATTATATATATATATATATGATATATAGATATATATAAGTATAACTATATATACATATATTTATATTTATATCAGAAAATTATCTTGGAAACCTCACATCACAACGGTTGCTAAGGTTGCCTCAAAGAAACTGGGATTCTGTTCAGGTGCGGGAATTTTTTTTCTTTCTGCACAGCTACTCCAGTTATATTAGGGCCTTATTCGCCCTTGTTGGGAGTTCTGTTCTCACATTCGCGGGGGGCCTCTGGCCTCCACCTTCTATTGATTAGAGTTAGTCTAAAGCTAAAGAGACTAATAACTGTCCCCTACTTTCTAATTTCCTTGACCATCTATCTCTGCGACGTTACGTTGGCGCACTATCTCTTTTCTACAGGTACTACAACGGTAGATGCTCAGAGGAGTTGGCCACTCGCATTCCACCTCCATTGCGTCGCCCTCGCAGATACAAAGGGTGGGCCATGCTCCGCATGAATTTTTGCTGTGACCGAGCATTCGAAATCCCAGACTCTGTCGTTGTGTGCTCCTTCTTTTCCAGCCACTTTGTCGGTGGAACTTCTGCCACTCTTCGTTTTTCTACGTATTTAAGTCTTCCTTCTTTAAAAACCCACGTCTGCGCACACTGAAGAATTTGCGTTAGGTTATGGGCTTGGTGAGGCTTTCCGTATTTTACGCCTCTTTGCCCCTCCTTGAAAAGGCTTCAGCCGTGAGTGGTTAATAAACAGTATAAAAAATATATATTTATATATAGTATATATATATATATATATATTATATATATAATATATATATATATATATATATATATATATATAATTATACTATATATTAATCTTTAAATTGGAACAAACATATTATTCAATAAGTTTTTTTTATCAAAATTTTTTAGAAAAATTGGATTTAAAAAATAGGAGAAGGCTTTGTGGAAAAAATCCCAAAAAAGACCAAAATAAAGAATAAGGTTTCTTTACTTTGCCATGACAACCATGTTTGAAAGCATTAAATTATGCTTTCTTGGAGCAACAAATCAATTCCTTCCAAGTCAATGATCCTTATGAAAAATAATGTTCCGCAAGAAATAAATTTGATATTAAATGTAAATTTAGCGTTCTGTATAACCATTTTTGAAACATATATTTTCGTGTGATAAATAGCTTGCGGCTTAGGTTATAATATAGTTTGCTTTATTTTTTTTAGCAACGCCGCCTCCTTTTCTAAAAACGAAAGCCTGCGCCTAGAATTATATATATATATAATATATATATTATATATATATATATATTATATAATATATATATATATATATATATATATATATTATATTATATATAATTATAATATTATTTATATATATATATATATATATATATATATAATGTATATATATATATTATATAATATATATATATATATATATATATATATAATATATAAATATATATATAGATATATACTATATATAATATATATTATATATATATATTATATATGGATATATATATATTATATATAATATATATATATATATATATATATATATATATATATATATATATATAATATATATATATATAATATGTAATATATATAATATATAATATATATATATATATATATTATATAATATATTATATATATATATAATATATATATTATATTAATATGTGAAGCAGGGAAGTAGCTTGCTCCTTAAGGAGAAATTATCCCACCATGAGTACATCCCATGGTATTCCAGTGCCCCCAAATGGTTTTCCCCTTTGCGCCTCAATATCCTTATTCTTTTTACATACTGGATAAGTTCTCTCTTATCATACGCCATAAAATACAATTACAGACAACACTTAACTCTTAAAAAGGAAAAAAAATGGTATAAAACGGCCACCCTACCCTCATCACATTAATGGCCTTGACGGCGTAGCGTCGGTGATGGAGTTATGGTGCCGTCAACGGAATTGCTGGCCTGTTTGAAGTACGGGTTCTAACTCTTCGAAAATTTCTGCAATCTTCTCGGTTTTAAGTCTAATTTAACATTGCTAAACATTGCTAAACCTCATCTCTTATTCTTAACCGAAACCTAGGTTTTTGAGCGTCCTGACTTCAAGCTCTACTCTGTGACTCCTATTATTTCTTCTCTCAATTTTCAAGCCAAAAAAGCAGTTGTGCGAACGGTGCAGTATGTTTGTTTCCCATGTCTTTGATTGGAGTTTTCCGAGTATTCTACCTAATGGCTCAAGCTAACCTGTCATAATAAATTATAACACATTTTCTCTCTTCTTCACATTTCTCTGAAATCATCATTCTTGGTGATTTCAACGTTCACCACGGCCAATTGCTTTCCTCTTTCTGTTAAATTTTTCTTTTCTCTCTCGGGTTCCTCCGATTATTCTCATATCTCTGTTTTCTGTTCTATCTTCTTCAGTCTTCCCTCAGGAAAGACCCCAGCCTACGACGAGAAACTTGCGTCACTTCGTATTGCTAACATTCGTAATTCCGGTGTGGTTACTTCTTGATTTCTTCAAAAGCTTATTACGTTTATAATGATTTCTTCTTAACAAACAAAAAGATTATTGCCAAAGAGAATTTCAAAATATGTGCATAATACCTGTATAATAAATTCTACTTAAAATCAAGTCAAAAGCATAATCAACAATAATTAAAAAAATTATAAAATAAAATTACACCTTTTAATATAAAAATATAATTATATATATATATATAATATATATTATATATATATATATATATTTATATATATATATATATATATATATATATATATAATATATATATAATAGAAAGCATTTAACCAGCCATGCATTTAAAAAACTTAATGTGATTTAATTAACAATCTAGAAATTAAGTTTAGAAATAAAAAAAAAATAAACGGGTATAAGTGAGAAAATTTCAAAAAAAAACAAGAGAAATTGTCTTGTAAAACTCAATAAGTACTCTTTAAAAGAGGAGTTCCCAACCATTTTTTTTCTTGTGAACCGCCTTGAATCCTAACTTTACTTATGTGGACCCCCAAATGTTCACATGTAATATTTCTAAATTAAATATATATTTATTTATAGGTTAGTAAAAGCTAGTAATTAACCCCCTAAAAGCTTCTGTGGATCTCTGGGTCCCCGGCTAGGAAACGCTGCAATGTAAGCTAATCAAACTGTGATTAACACGCCTTCCAGTCAAGCCTCATTTGAGACCTTCTTGAGACAGTGCAATTCACTCCTTTCCTTTGGAAATATCTCGGATCAGAAGTTAAAGCGGAAATTGCGGACCTAAAAAATGAGAGATGAAATATTTTTAACATACCTCAAAAAAATTTACAGGATCATTGCCAACATAATTGCCTTCCCCTAAAAGACCCTTCTGAACATCTCCCTCCATACAGCGATTTTCAAAGGAATTTTGCATGTCTCGTCTGTTGTGCCAACTCATAGACATGGTGATAAATCTAATTCTAAAAACCATAGACCGATTTTGATCGCACATATAATTAGTAAAATATTTGAAAAACTAGTATAAAACCTAGTAACTCATTATCTTAATACGAACGATCTTCTTAGCGACATTCAATGTTGCTTTCGAAAGAACGTTTGAGTGAAAAAAAATATATGAAAATATAGAGCATAAAGATTCATCTGTACTAATTTTTTTGATCTTACCAAGGCTTTCTATAAAATAGATCATGTTATATTTTTATGAAAGATGTATAGGATGGGAATTCAATGGTTTAGAAATTATCTAAGAGAAACATCTCAGTATGTTATATTAGGTGAAATATGATCGAAAACACTTCAAATAGCTTGCGACGTCCACCAGGCTCCATTCCTGAACTTCCTTTTTTTTTACTTTAAACACCAGTTGCTTGTTTAATTTAAATGACTTTTTAAGGGTCTCATTTGCTGAAGATATTTCAGTATTAATAATAATCGATAAAAAAACGGTCACA
>JABUQX010112589.1:20000-22500 GCA_015478945.1 Trachelipus rathkii
CTCTCATTTTTAGGTCCACAATTTCCGCTTTAACTTCTGAATCCGAGATTCCCAAAGGAAAAGAGTGAATTGCACTGTCTCAAGAAGGTCTCAAATGAGGTCTTGACTGGAAGCGCCTCGTTTATCACAGGTTTGATTAGCTTACATTGCAGCGTTTCCTAGCCGGGGACCCAGAGATCCACAGAAGAAGCTTTGAGGGGTTAATTACTAGTTTTACTTTAACCTTAAAATAATATATATTTAATTTAGAATAAATTTACATGTGAACATTTGTGGGGTTCCACATAAGTAAAGTTAGGATTCAAGGCGGTTCACAAAAAAAAAATGGTTGGGAACTCCTCTTTTACAGAGTACCTATTGAGTTAACAAGCAATTTCTCTTTGTTTTTTTGAAATTTCTCCTTTTATACTCCGTTTATTTTTTTTATTTCTAACTTATTTCTAGATTGTTAATTAAATCACATTAAGTTTTTGAATCTCATAAGCGTCGTTAAATTTATATATATATATATATATATATATATACTATATATATATCGTACTATTATAATATATTAATATATATTTATAGTAATTATATATATATATATATAATATTATATAATTATTTTATAATTTAAAAGGTGTACTGCCTCCTTTATAATTTTTATATTGTTTATTATGCTTTTGACTTGATTTATAGAATTTATTATACCAGGTATTATGCACATATTTTGAATTCTCTTTGGCAATAATCTTTTGTTTGTTAAGACCCTTTCCATGGGAAACGTAGTTATTCCATGAGAAATCAAAGAAGTACAACCGGAATTACGACATGTTAGCAATACCGAAGTGACGCAAACGTTTTCTCGTCGTAGGCTGGGGTCTTTCCTGAGGAAGACTTGAAGAGATAGAACAGAAAACAGAGATATGAGAATAATCGGAGGAACCAGAGGAGGAAAAGAATTTACAGGAAAGAGCGAAAGCAATTGGCCGGCCAGTGAACGTTGAAAATCACCTTAAGAATGATTGAATTTTCAGGAAATGTGAAGAGAGAGAAATATGATGTATAATTTATTATGACAGGTTAGCTTGAGCCATTAGGTAGAATACTCGGAAAACTCCAAATCAAAGACATGGGAACAAACATCACTGCACACATTCGCACAACTGCTTTTGGCTGAAAATTGAGAGAAGAAATAATAGGAGTCAACAGAGTAGAGACTTGAAGTCAGGAACGCTCAAAAAACCTAAGGTTTCGGTTAAGAATAGAAGAGAGCGTTAGCAAGGTTTAGCAATGTTAAATTAGACTTAAACGAGAAGATTGCAGAAATTTCGTAAGAAGTTAGACCGTACTTCAAAACAGGCCAGGCAAATTCCGTGACGGCACCAACTTCCGATCACCGGAACCGCCGTCAAAGCCATTAAGATGGTGATGAGGGTTTTAGGGTGGCCGCTTAGTACCATTTTTTTTCCTTTTTAGAGCTTAAGTGTTGTCTGTAATTGATTTTATGGCGTATTGATAAAGAGAAGAACTTATTCCAATGTAAAAAGAATAAGGATATGAGCGCAAAAGGGGAAACCATTGGGCCACTGGAATACCATGCGGAATGACCAATGGTGGATTTAATTTCATCACTAAGGAGCACTACTTCACCTCTATCATATATATATATGATAATTATAATATATATATATATAGATAATATATATATATATATATATATATATAAGATATATATATACATTATATATATAATATAATATATATATATTATATATACTATATATATTATATATATATATATATATATATATGTATATATATATATTAATATATATACATATATATAAATATATATATATATATTATTTAGTATAATATATATATAGATATATATATATATATATATATATATATATGATATATATATATATATATAATATATATATATATATAACATATATTATATATATATACTAATATATAATATATATATAGATATTATACTATATTATATATATTATAGTATATATATAATATAATTATATATATATATATATATAATATATTAATATATATATATATATATATATTATATAATTCAGGCGCGAGCTTTTACTGGGGAAGCACAGGAGGCCCGGCCTCCTCTAAAAAAAATAAAAGCAAATAATGTAAGAAAATAATAATTCCAATTTACTATTTATACTATTAAAATAATGTTTAAAATGTTTATACAAGAAACCGCTAATTTTACATTATATTCCATTTATTTTCTTGCGGACATTTATTTTCATAAGGATCATTTGACTGGAAGGAATTTTTGATTTGTCGCCTCCAAGAAAGCATAATATAATGCTTTTCGAAAACACGCCGTTGTTCATGGCAAAACCGTAAAAGAAAACCTATATTCTTATTTTGTCTATTTTTTGAGGGTATTTTCCACAAAGCCTCCTCCAATTTTTTTAAAATCCAATTTTCTAAAAAATTAAAATAAAAAAAACTTATTTAATAATATATA
>JABUQX010112589.1:37500-47500 GCA_015478945.1 Trachelipus rathkii
AGACCACGGTTTGAAACTGTTCAGTATCTTGTCAGTATCGGGACGTAGAATATGCCTGTTATAGTTAGAATTCGAGAACGGAGAGAATGAAAAATAAAATATTGAGCTGGAGGAGATATGTGAATCTTGATGTTGATCTCCGGCTTCAAATGAATCTAATTTGGTTCGAAAATAAAGGAGAAATGAATCTTTAATGTTTTTGATGTAAGTACGAGAAGTTTTGATTTTCTGAAGATCTCCTCAGTACATCTGAGATCTACTGCTCAGATCTCAGAATAGCCAGATATAAATTTAACAGTGCTATCGAATTCCATGATTATTCCTGGAGTGATTATTGAGCTTTTCATTTTGGACAGAAAGCCTGAAAGGAAATTGCGATATGAACATGCAAGCAAAATGAAAATGATGTAAGCTTTATACATGGCGTAGGATAAGTATTGCATCTGAATAGATGCAATAAATACACACAAAACACATTTATTTTACCCATTATTTGCTTAAAGTTAAAATTTTGTTTAATATTGTTCTATTTTTTTTTTATCAATTTTATAAGCTATATTCTTTTCAATTTTCTTTTTGTTTATCTTCTTTTGTTACTTATTCTATTTGATTACACTACTACAATAATCATAAATATATATTCTAACTCAATTAAAGTTAAAGAAAGAGAAACGAATATAAATGAAAGCATGTATTATGTACATGAATGTGTTGGAAACACAAATATAACATACATGATAGAGAAACAAAAATAAATGAAGGAAAGTATTACAATATTTACATGAATGTGTTGGGAACACAAATAAGACATATATATATAATATATATATATTATATTATTTATTATATATTATAATATATATATATATTATAATATATATATAGAATATATATATATATAATATATATATATATTTTTATTTATTTATTTATATATATATATATATATATATTATATATATATAATATATATATATACTATATATATATATATATATATATAAAATAAAAAAAAATAATTATATTTATATTTTTTATAAATATATCATATAATATATTATATATATATATATATATTATATATTAATTATATATATATATATATAATATATATATATATATATATATATATATATATATATATATATATATATATATATATATATATATATATATATATATATAAAAAATTTTATATACTATAGTATATAATATATAATATATTATAAATAAATTTAGACAACTTATTATATATATATATATATATATATATATATATATAATAATAATAATAATAATAATAAAGAAATTTGCTTAGTTTTAGTATTGTTTTGGAATAGCTCCTTTACTAGCTGGATCGGGATCCGTAGTGGTAGTAGGGGTAGGAACAGAAGTAGTGGTAGGAGTATGACTGAACGGGGTAGAACTGTACCTATTAGTAGGCATACCAAGATTAGTATTTACATCTGTAATAGATGTAGAGTGGAATAGGTGTAATATGTTTCTGTCGTGGTGCATCCATTGAGAATTTGTAGGGGTGTACTGAGAATATTAGGAAATTGAGTTTGTTTAGGTGGAAGCTTCGGAGGAAGTTTAGGGGATAATTTCGGAAGTAACTTTGGAGTTAGCTCCGGAGGTACATTAGTAGGGAACTGATCTAGAATATCCGAGACACCTAGAGCGCATACTAGAGTTTGGAGTCCATGAAATGGTGCTCGGATCTACGGTATGAAACTTCGGGGTATGCGTGTTCACTGGATATTGTTGTTGTTGCCTGGCGTAGCTTGTTAATCTCATTTGAGAGCTGTTGATGAGGACTCTGAATGTAGGATGAGAACGGTACAAAGAATCTTGACGTTGGTAATCCCTGATGAACACTTTGTCTGAAGACGATGTAGTAGTAACAAATCTCACTTGATTTGGGTAATCGTCGTAATACCTGATAGGTAGGTAGTCTCCTTGTGAGGAAGAAGAACTACTTTGCAGCGACGAGGTCTTAGATAACACAGGTGAGCTATGCGGTGAGATCAGTGAGGACAAGTTGTGAGAATTCTTGTGTCGTTGTTAGTGTCCTGTATTGAAAGAACAGTTGAGGGGAACTTTGAGAAAGGTCCTTCCTTAATGAATATGTAGTGTAAGGATTAAATAGAAATGATGTGGAGATATAAGTATTGAGAAGAATTTCAGAGGAAATTTCCGTGTGTTGTTTGTTGCTTCTGAGTATGCTGTGCTTGCGTAGGGGATGAAGGCAAGGAATATGGTAAGATTACGAGGGGGCGGATGCATTCAACGGCGAACGAAATGAAAACCGCCGAGCTTGCGCGTCTTGCGCGTCTTGCGCGTCTTGCGCGTCTTGCGCGGCTTGCGCGGCTTGTGCTGCTCGCTCTGCTTTCAACGTTTTTGCTTGAACTGAGGTCGGAATCCAAGCTGGAGCCGGAGAAGGAGCTGGAAACTGAGTCGGAAGTAAATTTAATTTTCTACTCCTTGATTCTTTATACTATTACTTGTTGGAAAACTGTAGACAAATAGAGAAGATAAGAAACAATATTTGTAATTACTGCCTCCCTAAATTAATTTTTTTTATAATTTTTTTTTTATTACTTCTCTATTTTTGTTCATCAGGGAAGTATTCCTATAATTTATACCACAATAAAATTATGCGAAAGCTTTTAATTTTTTAATTTCTTTATTAATGTATATTAACACTACATCAACTCCACTATAATTGCTGTAATGTAAATGAGATTAGGTTTTTAAAAAGTAAAAATTTCATCATTTAGTATTTGCAATGCTAATAAATATATAATTAACTTCCGTTCCCCTTGTATATTTCGCTATGAATGATGAAACCTAGCAGGTATAATGTCATAATAATGCAATTAGCAGAATTAATGTTTTATTTTGATTCTGATTTTTTTAATTTTATAAATATATATATATTATTATATATATATATATTATATATTATATATATATATAATTATATATATATATATATATTATATATATATATATATACATATATATATATATATATATTAATAACTATTATTATTATTTTATTGTGTATGGGCGAGTAACGATATTTCATATAGGTTACGTTCTTGTGAGCGTAAGAGACGGACACTTAAAAGGCATTGGTGGTCTACAATTGTTTCAGGACTAACCACTTATTTTATGTTATAGAAACTCTCATGTGTGTACTCGGGGTTCCTGGTGCATGTTTTTGAGAACCCTACATTAACCCAAATCTGAGTAACCCAAAGAACAGGTGATGATGAATTATATATATAAATATATATATATATATTATATATATTATATTATATATATTATAGTATATATATTATATATATATTTATATATATATTATATATATATATATATATTATTATTATATATATATATATTTAGTTATATATATATATATATATATATTATATATATGCCAGACGGCCTAACAATCACATCCCGAAAAAACCCCCCACCTCCATTATAATAGAGAAAGTAGGAAACTACATCAATATATAAAGAAACTAGAACAATGCTCTATCACTCCAAATAGATGATTGTTCTCCTTTCATAAAATATTTCTTCTTTCTACTATATACTGTCAGAATACTGAAGAAGAGATCCAGATTATCTATCCAACTATTTCATTTCAAACATTGAACTCCCTATTAATAATCAACCCATCATCTTGGACTTAAATTTTGATACGCACATGACGTTCACCACCCATATAAACAATATTACCGATAGAGTCACACATAAACTAAACTTGTATGAAAGCATTGACCGGAACAATTTTTACCAAAAAATACAAAGAGAACATGTTATCAATGAATACATGATAATACTCTGTCCCTTCTAAACTATGACCCCTGCTAAAACTATGACTTGTAAGCCTGGGCAGCAATATCACAGTAAGACAATAGCCAAACTAGAAGTATGTATCGAGAATGAAAGCTTTGTAGAATAATTAACAGGTTGCCTCCCCTTCACAGTCATCCATCACTTACTAATCGCAAGTGCCCTGTAAGTGCCCATCTCGAAATGCTGGGCTGTAAATTATACAGAAAGAAACTCTCAATAGTCACCTTCCTTCACCAAACATTACATGCACCCCTTAATATCGTGAAGAAAGAAGATCACACCAGCTTTTGTAATTGTTATGACATTTACAATCCCATGATTTACTTCCCATTATTAAACACATTTACACTCAGTCTAACCCAAAGAATCGATATATATATATATATATATAATTATATAATATATTTATATTATATTATATATATACTTATTAGTATTATATTGTATATATATATATTTATATTATAATATATTATATATATATGATATATATATATATATATCTATTATATATATTATAAATATTATATAATATATATGTATATAATAATATATATACTTATATATAGTATGATATATGATATATATTATTTATTATTTATATATATATATTAAATATTATATTATATATTGATATATATATTATAATTATATATATTTAGTTATTATATAGATATAATATATATATATGATATATATATTAAGTTATTTTATAGTTTATATATATATAATATTATATATATTTATTAATTATTATATAAAATATAAAACATATTATTGTATATATTTTATTTATTATTATTATTAATTATATATATTGTATGTATATATATTATATATTTATATATAATATGATATATTATTATATATATATATATAATATATATAGGTATATTTATTATAATTTTATTATACATTATATATTATTATATAATATTTATATACTGTATATTATATATATATTATTAATATATATAGTATAATTATTATTATATTATATTATATTATATATATAATTATTAATTTATATATATTATATCGAATATATATATAGTATTATATATATATATTAGTATATTTATATATATATATTATTATATATATATATATATATAGTATATATATATATAATATATATATATTTATATATTAGTTACAGTATATATATTTAGTTTATATTATATTGTATATATATTTATATATATTATATATATGATAGTATTAATATTTATATATATATAAGTATATATTATATATAGTATTAATATATATGGTAATTTATTATATTGATGTATATAATATATATATATTATATTTATTATATATATTATGATTATAATATATTTATTTATTATATATATAATATATATATTACTTGTATATAATATTATATATATCATTATATTATATATATATATATATTTATATATATATTATATATATATATTATTACATTAAGTATATATTATAGTGAATATATATTATATATATACTATATTATAATATATTATATAGTTATATATATATATTATATTAGTATATTATATATAATTATATATATGTATATATAATATTATATATATATATAATATTATATATTTATTATATATATATATATTTGATATTATTATATATTATATATATTATAATATATATATATATATATAATATATATATATATATATTTTATATATATAATATTATTATTTATATAGTTATTGTATATATATATATTTATGTTTTTTAATATATATATATTTATTATCTATAGTATATATATATATTATACTATATATATATATATATAAGTTAGTTTAGTTATATTTTTTTATATATATTATATATTAATATATGTATATGTATATAATAGTTGTATTATTATTATATATTATAGGTATAGATATATATATTATGTATTATATATTTAGTTGTATTTTAATTTAGTCTTTAGTATACTTTATATATATATTATTGTATTTTATGGTATTTCTATTATATTATATGTTTGAAGAAGTATTTTTGCTTAAAAATTTGGAATTGTCCCGTATTTGCCGGTATAAATAATGTCCAGAATAACTGGCATTTTCAGACAGAATAACCATAGCGCCACAATGGCATGAGGCTTCTCTTCTTTCTCATTTAGACACAAAGTATAAGGAGACTCCCCACTCAAGCTTCTCAAAAAAGCGAATAGCGAAATTTTTAAACAATGTTTTTTTTTTTTATAAAACGGGTTTGGCTCTTTCGTTTTCATCATCGGCCTAATCGGTCATCTTAATGTCTTCCAGAAGCCCAATTACATAAACGTTAAAAAGGAATGCATGATTTTCTCCCTTTCTTGAAACTTCTCCGTGGAAATTTCTTCTTCAGATTTACAATTAGGATATGGAGCGACTTCTTCTTTTAGACTTGAGATTTCGGAAAAATTTTGTGAGCTTCCTTTTCTTGCATTAACATATACTGTTGGTTAAATTTGTTGAATTTTATAAGTGGACATTAAGATATTATTGTCCTAGAAATCCTTCTTGTATTTAAATTTTTATAAATGTGCTACACTTTTAATATTCTCCCTCTTTCGATTATTATATTTATTCCGCTTTCAATTTTATTTAGAATCGTGTATATGTTGGAATTTCCCAATAACACTAGACTTTTATATATATATTATCATATATATATATATCTATTATATATATTATATTATATATTATTTATATATATATAATTATATTATTATATATTTTATATATATTTATATATATATATTATTTATATATATATTATATTATAATTTATATATTATATATTATTTACATTAAAGGTTACCTTAAAGCTTCAGATCATTTTTTATTAATTTTATCCCTTTTGATATTTAAGATTATTTTGATTGTTAACTATTTGTTTTTTTTTATAATTTTTCTTATTTTATTTCGGCGTTTCGGGTGAATTTCATTTGTTCCATCCTCCAAGATTTCTTGTAGGAATTTTGGATAGCAAAAATATTTTTTTCTTTAGTTTTATTTTGATATGGAAGGAATAAGGCAATTTATTAAATTATTATATTGATTTGGAGCAACTAGAGTAACAATTAGGATATATGTGTTGCTTAAAAAGTTGTACATCAACTTGTAAATTAAATATGATTTTTTATAGAAATCTTTAACCTCATAAATTTTGAAAATGTTTCCGAGTTCGAGTTTGCAAACTCAAATTCTTTGTGCAATGTTTGGGAGTTCGAGGATAGATTTATAGATTGGATAGGGTTATATATATTATCTATATTTTATATCATAATATTATAATATTTATTATCTTATTATTTTATTATATATATTTAATTATTATATATATATTTATTTTTATTATTATATTATTATATTTTTTTATTAAATATTTCAATATATAGTTTTAGGTCCTTACTTATTTTAATTTAGTTTTTTTCTAATTTATTAACTACTTTATTTCTATATCATTTAGAGTATCCTATATTCATTACGTTTAAAAATGTTTTTAATATAATCAATTTTTATATCTTATTGTAATATATTTTAGCTATTTATTATCTATTAATTATATATATATTTATATATATATATCCAGGTCATTATGGTTATAATTATATTCGTATTATTATTTGAGGGATGTTGTACCCCATAGCCTGTGAGTGTTAGTAATTTTACTGGATATTAATAGTAATTATATATTATAATATATATATGTTATTTATATATATATTATATATATATTATTCATTTTGTATATATTTATATATATTTTTATATATATATATATAGGTTTATCTATACTTACTATAATTATATATATTGCTTATTAGTGAGGTTTTATTATATTATTTGATATTATATATTATATATATACTATTATATATATTATATAATATATATACATATATTATATTATATTTATTATAATATCTATTATTAGATATAATATATATCTATTTTATATATCTATATCTTATATTACTTATTATATATTTATATATACTTATTATATATATTTATATTATATATATATTATTATTTATATTATTATATATATTCATTTATTATAAAATTATATATATATTATATTATATATTATATATTATTATTTATATTATTAATATATATTATCATTATATTATATATTTTATTATATATTATATATTAATATAATGGTGTATATTAGTATCTTATATTTAAGTCTTTCTTATTGCATATAGTGAGGCTTATTATATTCGAATACTTCATTTATATAAATGTTATATAATAATATATATATATATGGTATTTTATTTATTATAGGTATTATATATATTTATATATTATTTTGTCTTGTAAAGCCATTTATTCTGTATATTATAAATCTTGTTGTGGTTCATAGTAGTGAAGTACTTATTTTTTTCATATTGTAATTAGCATGCTTTGGACATGTCATGCGCTTCCGAGGCTATTTTACATTCTAAACTCTGTATACATCAATAGGGATCTAGAAGTGTTGTCGCGTGTCATCGGTTTCCCTCTATTTAATGTTATCCGTTTCTCCGCTTTCTTTAGGGTCAAGGTTTGAGGGCTTTCGTGAGCGGAAAGTTTGGCCGAGTTTGGTGTGCTTCTAAGAGAGTATTTGTCTCTGTTCCACCGATTCGTATTGTGCTCTTTTTCTCGTCCTGCCTTGACCTTGCCTCGTAATCGTTGTTTTGCCTTCCTTCTCGGTTTTTTTACCTCCTATTTCACTTTATCTTAACATCTCTTTCCGCTCTATGTTGACCATAAGGCATCGCTCTGCTCAAATGTTCGCCTATCAGTTGCGCCTGCAAATGTGAGCTTTACTGTGGTCATTTTGCTTCACTGGTAGGGGCTAGGGATTTCTTTGTACAACTTACTTTTTCCTCTCTCACTCTTACATTCTCGGTGACTGTGTTGATTACTCTCTATTTGCTGCTCTTTTCAGCTCCCCAACATAGCTCTCAGAATATTCATCTCTTCCGATTGTATTCTCCTTTCATCTTTCCTAATAATACTCCATGTGTTTGATCCTTATAGGAGAATGGCCATTAGTACTGTTTTTCTTCGTTATATTAATAACATCTCTTGTTTACTCTCACATTCGTTTATTTGGTCTCTTCATTTTAATATGGATGTCTAATGGTTCACTACCACCCTCCGTGGTATTTGTACCATCCCCTCTTTACTTCTGTTGTTTTCTTTTCTTCCTTTGTATAATAGACTCTCACCTTAATATATTTTTCTATACCACTCTTTTATTCTACATTTTTCAATCTCCTCTTCCTTTACTTCAATCTCAGTTCTTCTTCTTCCTCCTCCTCCTCCTCCTCCTCCTCCTCCTCCTCCTCCTCCTCTATACTCTATTTTAAATAAATAATGCTTTTTTTTTTTTTTCAAAATTCTATCATCAATTCTAGTTTTTCCTATTCTTCTTCGCTTAATTTATTTGATATGCTAATCACCACTTATTAAAACTTCTGTCCATCCTCACTCCAACACGCCAAATGACCAACATACGCCATCATGTACTTCCCAATTCACGCACCTCCTCTTCCTCACTCTACTCATTACCGCATCTAAATATCCATTAAAGAGTGTTGCCAACAACACACTACCCTGTTTTACTCCTGTACGTACAGTAAACTACTTTCCTTTTTCATAACCTGAACTACTCACGTTAAATTTAAAGACACGATGCAAACACAGAACAACCTCATATTAAGCTTAACCAGTTAACACAATAATCCTCTATTTTTAAACATATCCTTAATCTTTTACTACGCACAGAATCAAAAGCGTTTCTTAGATCTTTAAAAGCAGCAAACGCGTTTTATTATAATTCCTCAAGTCCTTTCAACTACCATTCCCAAAGCAAATATGGGTTCTTTCATAATTCTATCTTTCCTGTTATAATGCTGCTCATCTAGAACTCTCGCATACACCTTTTTCAGATGGTCTATCAGAGGTATTCCTCTATATATTTTTTGCAATCCCTTGTACTTTCTTTTCTTTTGCATTTAGGGAGTACTATAATTTTACCTGATCTTTCCGGCACCTTTCACTCACATTAAAATCGATTAAAAATTTTAGATTTTGTCCCTTGCAACATTTCCCCT
>JABUQX010112589.1:52500-56707 GCA_015478945.1 Trachelipus rathkii
TTTTTTTTAATTAATAATAATTTTAAAATGCACTAATTCTCAACCTCAATTTATGCGCTTTGTGTGGCCGGCTTACCCTTCGTTTAAACATATTCAATGATTGTTGCTGAATAGTATAATAGAAAAGTTTCTTATTTAACTTTATTACAAATTTTCTTTAAAATTCATATACTAACTCAATTTTTTCCATAATAAAGAAGCTACTCCTCCACGAGCTTTATCGTATTTAATATTCCCCAGCAAGCACTTTTAATTACGCTTTGAATATATTATTGCTACCATACACAAGATGTTCTAACTTTTTTATAATTGACTATGCCATTCAAATCCATAATCGAACAAAATATCTTAACAAATTTGTTTTCAATTCAACTTATACCGACACTCATAATTTCTAAATCTTCTTCCGCCGAATCCCTGGTATCTCTTCCTGCCTTCGTCAGAGACTAGAGACACATGTTACTCCCAGTGACAAGTAGACACCAATAACGACTGCTCACGTTCTCAATTGTACTTTTGGTTCAATTACCCCGCTCTCAGCCTCCGACTCGTTCAACGATGCGCGCGTTCTCCAGACGTCGAATTCGATCAATGATTCCGGCTGTCTCTGTTGTTCAACTCGATCTCAATTTCTTAATCTTGTTTCAAGCTCAAGCTCTGGCTCAGCCCCCTTAAATTGACCATAAACAATTCAACTATTTTTTTTACGAGCATAAACTCAATCCTTTAAATTTTCTGGTTCAAGAATATTTCTAACTACGAAAATTCTTCATTTAATTAATTCTACTTACCGCTTTGGATGCGTCGGCTTTTTCCTTAATCTCTAAATACTTCCGTATTTTCTCATACTTTATTAGTAATTTTGTTACCTTTCCCATATTATGTTCTTCTTTTCTCCAATTTAACAAGTTTTAAACCTCCTATCGTTCATGTTTTCTTCTCACAATTACGTTATTCCAAGCAATTCTTGCTTAGTTTCTCTTTAATTTTCTAGCTTTTTTGTAATTTCTTACTTTTTGCATTTTTATAATTTTTGTATATATTTTTTATTTATTCGCCCATTTATATTAATATAGTATTTATATTTTTTTTTATAATTTTATTAGAAATATTTTTTCTATTATTGTTTATTACTTTGTTATAGTTATATATTTTTGATTTTACTTATTTTGTTTTATTTTAGTATTCAGCTTTATAAATTACAGGATATTTAGTATGAGTTTATATTTTATTATTAGTAAGGTAAGTTATTTATTATAGTATATTTATTTTATTTATTCTTTGATTAATTATTTTATAATATATTTTTTATATTTATCATATATTATTATATTATTATTTTTTATATTATGATATATTTGTTATTTAAGGTGAAAATTAGTGTGGAGTAAGAGGTATGGTATGAGGTACTAGTAGGTGTTGCCTCGAAAGGAGGTGAGTTGAGTTATTATTGTTATAGTTAGTTTGTATTAGTATATATCTGATTTTATTCTATTTATTGTATTTATTACTGACGTGAAGTAAGAGCTGGTAGTGTTGGTTAAGTTTGAAGTATTTCTTTATTATTTTTATTTCTTATTATATTTACTATATTTATTGCGTAGAATATTATATGTTTATTTGAGTTTATTTTTAGAGTATATATAGTAATGAGTTTTATGTATTGAGTGATTTGGAGTGAGTGTATATAGTTATATGATGTTTATCGTATTGTCGTGATGGTATTTTATTTTTGGTAGATTTATATATTAGTTGCGTTATTATAGTGTGAGGTAATTTGTTTTTATACTGATTGTAATATATTAGTATATATAGGTGATTGTAGTATATTGTTACGTTTATTTTATTAGTAGGTTATATATTTCAGTTTATTATTGTAGTTATAAGCATATACGTTAGTGATAATATACTTATGTATATGATACAATAGTCGATTACTATTTGATAGTGTTATTGTTGTTTAGGTATTTCATAGTGATGTTATATTATTGACTTTTAGTATTATGATATTATTATACTTAGTCATATATCAGGTATTTATATTCCTCTGTTTTTCGATTTTATCTATTTCAGTACCTTTTAATCTACACTCACTATTCTTTATTCTTACTCAGTCTCTATCATTTCTCACCCTTTCTATAGTCCGTGTGTCCCGTACCAACTCTGTCTCCTTACATATATATATTTCTCTCTCTTTCTCCAAATTTCATAGAATGCTAAAACGATTCTTTAACATTCTCGGCTTATTGCTGTATTGTTATGTTCTTAATCTTCTCACCGTTCCGATTACGTTTCTCTATATTTTCATATCTGACTATGGGTGGTCTTGGAGAAGAATTTGGCGCTACTTCTTTACTTATTTCTTTGGAAGCTTATGAGTTTATTGTTTTGATATTAAACTCTCCTCTTTTTAATAATATATATTTTATTATACTTACGATTTTATATTATCATTCTTATTATATCTTTTATTTTATTATTTTTATATATATATATATATATTATTTATTGAATTTTAATTATCATTTCCATATTATTTCTTTTATATCTTATATATATATTATTATATTTTATATTTTTATATATATATATATATATTATATTTTATTTATTTATATTATTATATATATATATTAATTATTTTTTATTTTATTATATTATTGTATAGACAGTCAAGTAGTTTTTATTTGTTAGTTTTGATGAAGTATTTTATCTATTTATATTTATATATACTATTATCTTGTTTATTATATATAAATATTATATATTATTTATATTAATTTATATATATATTCTTATATTCTAATTATTATTATTTTAATATCTATTATTTATATTTTTCCTATAATTCTTCTTTTCTTTATCTTTTTTTTTGTTTCTTTCTTTCTTTCTCTTTTTTCGTCTTCTTTCTTGTTTTTTGTGTTTTGTTTTATTTTGTTTGTTCTATTTTTTTTTGTTTTTCTCCTGTGTTTTTTGTGTTTTCTGTTTCTGCTTACTTTCTTCCGTTTTTTCTTTGCGTTGATCTCTATTTTATTTTGTTGTCCTTTTTTGTTTCGCTCGTGGTGCCATTGTTGTTTTGTTCGTTTTTTACGTTAGTCTGGGTTTGTGTTTTGTGTGCTTTTGCTTCTTACGTGTTTGGTTAGTTATTTTTTTTGTTTGTGTTCGCTTTCTTTCGGTTTCTGTTGGTTTTTGCTTTGGCTGTGTGTATTTTGGCTTGGTTGGCGTTTGTGTTGGCAGCTTTGCTTTCGTTTATTGCTTTTTTTTTTTTCGACTTCGTTTGCGGGGATGTTTTTAGTTTTTTTTTTTTTTGTTTCGTTTTTCACGGTTTCGTGTCTGCGTTGCCGTTTCGTTGGTCTGTATTGTTTTGTCTGGCCGTGTGTTTGTTGTTTTGCATTTTTTGTGCTGGGCGTGTTTTATATATTTCGTTTGATTATTTTCGTTGAGTATTTATCTAGATACGGGTTGATATTATTTTAGATTGTAGGTATATTGCGTGTTTATGTTTTATTAGGTTATTGGTGAGTGCTATCTTATGTTTATTTTTATTTTGTGTTGGGGTAGTGAGTATATTGATTATGGGATATATGTGATGGGCTTATTACTATATGATTGGTCAGGTATAGTTTAGTAAGTCAAAGACGTAATGAAGAGTAGTGTTCGGTGCTATCAATTTGTGTATGGTATTAGTATATTCTATGAGTTTACTTATGTTTATTTGATATAGCTATGGAATATATGTATGTGCTAGTTTAGTGTATGTAGTAGCGTGAGGTTTATATTTATTATGTAGTTACTTGTGGTTTTATTATTTTAGGTTTATATAGTTTTACCTGTATTACTTTGGTTGAGTAGTTGTATTGATCATGGTGTAGGGGTTAACTATTATTTTGTTTATCGTATAGGCTGATTTGGTGTCGTGCTTGTTCATTTTTTTTAAGGGGGTTATTAAATTTTTCATATTAAAAGTTATTTAAGTGAGAATTTTACTTTGTTCGAAGAGGCCGAACAAAAGCTTATTTCTCGTTTATCTTTTCTGATTCATTTCATCTCGTATGTGGTGATCTATAGCTTTTTGATCATCTTCATTTATTTTACTGGGTAGTATTATGTTTTTCATTTATATGACATTATTTGCTAGTGGTTCTTTTTGTGGTGCTGTATTGAGTATCAGGTCTTTTGTGAGTAGCTTTATTAATCACTTGTTTTC
>JABUQX010112590.1:0-7500 GCA_015478945.1 Trachelipus rathkii
TCGATTCCCCTAGTCAAACTTGATTCAGCTACGCTGAGGCTGTTTAAAGCCAAAACCAGTCCGACGGTCGATGTCTCATCGAGACATTCTGAACAGCTAGGGGGACCGGTACTGACGAAAACGGAATGAGAATTCCGGTGAACGCGTGCATGGATGGCGAGGGTCCCGCCTTGAAGGAATCCATGATGGGCTCCCGGAAGATACTGGGTGCCATCTTACGACACTTTCGCGGCACATGTCAGGGTTGCTGGTAAACAGAAATCCCTATCCTTAGGTATTAGGTTGACCCGGATGAGGATAAACACCTCCTCTCGAGGAGTGAAATTTAAAAAAAAAACAAAAACAGACCCCCATTAAGTGTGAAATGCTTACCACAGTTCAATGGATCCATCATCAATAAATTTCGTATACCTCGAATTTTTCGATTAGAAATAATACAATGCGGAGAAGAAACCAGAAACTCGTTCATGAGCACTGTGGCCGGTGTGGTGCATTTCCGTTTCCAGAGGATTTCTCACACTTCCCTGGGTTTTCGGATGTGCCTCTTCCGCGCATACGCCTCTCCCCGAAATCCTTCTCTTACGTCTCTCAGTGCTAGTCCCCCTAGCAATGAAAGTTCGATTCCCCGTACGTCAAACTGATTCGCTTACCTGTTGGCTGTTTTTCTAATTGGTTGCAACTCTTACATTCATAACTATTATTATTTAATTTAAATTCAATTTGTTCCACCAAAATAAATAAAATTTAAATGTAATTAAGTGAAAATTTATAAAATATAAATAAATACATGAATGAAGATATGCTGACTCAGTTGAATTTTAATTTAATCCCTTATATTCACAAGCTAATTGTATGTAACTTCATAAATACCTAAAGTTTACTTGGTAATTACTAACAAATGATAAACGAAAGTGTGATTAAAAGAACTTTGTGGTTGTGGCCGAAACGAATTCTCGGTTCTAGATTTTTTTTTATCCGAACTTGAGCAATGATACTCCTAAACAACATACAACTGTTATTGTTTGATCAAACTAAATGACATTGTTTAAAGACATTTTCAACTAATTTTCATTTTCTGATAAAAAAATAAAAATAAAAAACAAAATTGCGGATTTTTTGATTCCTCAAATTTAAAAAAAAAAAAAAATGCTAAAGCGATCTCAATTCCTCAAATTAAAAAAAAAAAAAAAAATGCTAAAGCGATCTCAATAAAATTTGGCCAGTGTATATTATTCATCGATTGGAAAACACGAAATTTGATTCAAATGGAGTCTGTAATTTTGTGTAGAAACTGTTTCAAACTTCAAATATTGGAAAATATTTCCCGAATTAACATTTGAATTTACTTTTGAAATAAATTATTTCGATAAAAGTTTTCCAAAAATATTTGATTTTGTTTTATTGATGTATTTATTCATTCTAGTATTTTATGGGAAAAAATTAAAGATTTTTTTTGTTTGTTTTTTTAGTCAAAATTTCGAAATTGTGACCCCCGATGTGCGAATGCCCCCCCATCCCTACCCAGACCCTCAAAAAAAACTGGTGCAGCAATTTTATTATTAGCTTTGTAAAATCTTTTAACATAGTTAACCTTTAAGATTATTTTCTTTTTAAATCATTCGAGACAGAAAATGGTCTTAAGGAGGGTCACCTTAAAACGAAAATGTTTCCTAGCACGAAAATTAATAATTTGAGGAATAAATCTCTTGAAATAATTTGAGAAAAGGAGTCTCTGAAATAATTTGAGGAATAGGAGTCTGAAATAATTTGAGGAATAGGAGTCTCTGAAATAATTTGAGGAATAGGGGAGTCTGAAATAATTTCATTAATAGTAGTCTCTAAAATAAAAAATTTAACAGAATTTCAATCTCGACTCCAATTCCGGTTCATCAAATTTGCCAATGCCGCGTTTTTGGACTTTATTCCTATTTAGATTTCGTATTCCTGAGTTTAACATGCAAACACAAAGAAGTCAAGAGTTTAACAAGCAAGTTATATAGTTTAAAATACAAACAGCAGTTAGAGTTTAACTGACAAGCAAACAACACAAACAGAGTTTAACAAACAAGTCATATAATTTAAAAGACAAACCCAAACAACATTCATAGAGTTTAACAACAAACAAACAAGTCATATAGTTTTAAACAAACATTTATTTAGAAAAACAACAGCCATAGATTTTTTTTTTTTTTTTTTTAATTTCGCATTTTAAACCTATGCTGACTTTAGTTCTCTCTCTTGAGAAACAGAGAAGTGAAAAATTCTTTTTCATCTAGGGTCAAAAAACGTAGCTATGAAATGCAAGTTGTTGCTCTCTGTAAAATCGAACTTCTTATTTTTTCTCAATATCGTCACTCTCTTCATTTTTTACTCATTGACAGTCCTTGTTTAGAGATACTAATCTTCAGAGTGTTATTCTAACAACTTGATGCATTTCATAAAGATTAGACTAAACGTTCTTTGAATAAGGTACTCAGCTATGATTGTTAGACTAATAGTGCAGAATTTTTGGTATCCTCCTACTAGCTTTCTCGATTAGAGATAAAGTGATACGAGAGATTTGGCCTCTGAGAGAGTAGTACGAATAAATTCTGTAAATAGGGCTCCATAGGAATATTATAAAAATTATACAAAATAAAAAGAATCAACTTACTTATAGAGCATGAGTTGATGACGTTTGCTGATTAATTAATGCTCTATACAAAAACGTAAAATAGAATCTTAGGTTTGATCTTGTCGTTGCATAACGTGCCACATGAATCTTTCTAATATAAGAAGATCGTCGTCTGTCTTTGAAACTCTCAGTGATGCAAATGCTTGTTTTGTTAGAGAATCTTGTAGTGTCGGATTGGAGTCCGAGCTGTTGTCCAATGTTATCTTAAGAAATACTGTTTATTGTTCCACATATGATTTGAATACGTTTGATATGTATCAGTTATAATTTACACTCTAAGAATCCTGATAGGAGTTGTTTGTGCCATAATATACTATGCCTATCTCATTCTACATCGTATTGACATTAGCTAAGACAAATATAATTACCTACCTATGTACGTTAATCATATCCTCGATCTATCCTCCCATCCAAACTCAAACATCGTACTTCTCTCCCATTGCTCTACTCGGTCAGTTCCACATGAGGCCGTTTACATATCTCCTACCCTATTCTCAATTTGCCATTTCTCCATCTCACCGCGTCAGTATATAGTGTCTGTCGAGTGTAGTGCTTCCTGATTCCAAAGCTTTTCTGTTCTCGCAATATCTGCTCACGTACGATTAACATCCTCGGATATACGAAAACTCAGATATACAAGTGCATTTCCATAATGATCTCTTCTCTCGCGTGTCACTCATTTCCTCATACTCGTTATAATGAGTGCATACTCTTAGTTTCAATTCTCCATAAATATTAATTTATTCTATATCAATAGTGTGCCTCTCTAAACTCTAGTCTAATATACAGTTCCTCAAACGTATTATTCATGACTATTAACTCAGCTATCGCATACTCCGCACTATTTTCTCCATGTATTCTAGCATCCCCTTCTCGCTGACTCATTACAAAGTCGTATATGGTAAATCTATATTAGATTCACTTCCTCGGTAACCTCACCTCAACAAACCCCGCAACACATCAGATTCTTTCTTTCCATCAAATCCACGGCTTCCTCCTCCTTTCCGGCGTACTTGCATATATAGTGGTAATTTGGTTTCGTGTATCCTTTTTCCGTAGTCCTTTATCACGCTTGTTCTTCAACCTTTGATTCCGCTATGTCCGAGATAGCATTGGTAACCTAAGCGACTTTATTTTTTTTACGTTCTGGCTTGCTAGAGTTGTACGCCACAACCTGTTCATGTTTCCTATGGCAGGGTATTTCCATGGGAAAGGAAAATTTGAATGTTATAAGGGTTTCCCAGCCTCTAAAACCATGCGAAGTTATCTTCTTGTTATCTAACGTCGCTGAGAAAATATCCATTCAAATTCAACCAAATTTCAGATATTGCAAAACCATTAAAAATTCAAATTGTTTCTAATAAAAGAACATACAACAGAAAAATGCACTGTACGTAGAAAAATTTTGTTAAGATATTATATCTATTGTTTATAATTTGTTGAAAAGATCGAAATAAAAATTTTGTTTGCGTCTCCTCACCACGATTTAAATATTATTTGGCTAAAATGCTTTGAGTAGATTTTGAATTTCAATTTAATTTTAATTCTTAAGTTCTTTTATTAATAAAATTATTTTTTCCTACTTTTATAAATCCTTTTTTTCAATTGTTGTTTACAACTGCAGAATCTGACCACAAAACCTTCTCCTTCCCTGAGACAAAAAAACGAAAAAGGCTCAAAAATAATTTTCGGAACTCTCCTTGCGAATGTCTCATTCTCTTCCAGTAGTTTTCCGTCTATTGCTTCTCCCATTTCGCTTTCAGCTTGTTTTTTAATGCGACCATATTTCCAGACGACTAGTTCACTATTAAAGACAACAAATTAAAATATATATCTATATATCAGAGTATATATATTATATAATTAATATGTATATTACTTTATATATAGATATATATAAATTATATTATTTATATTTAATTTTATTATATATATAATATACATTTATAAATATATTATTAAATTTTTATATATTATATAGATTTTTTATATTTATTATATTATGATATATATTATTATTATATAGTATATATTATTAATATTATATTTTATATATTAATATTTATATCTAAAGTATAATCTATGTATGTGTAATTAATTTATACTTTATAGTTCAATATATTTCATTAGTATTACATAATATTATTATCAGCTATTAGTTATCTAGAATTATATATATTGAGTTAAATATTATATAGTATAATTATATTATCAACATACTTCTTAACATATCTTCCCTAGCACAATTTTAGATATATGATATATCATTTTCTCGTAGTAAATTATTAAATAATAGTAATAATTTTATTTTATAAATAAATTATATATAATAGGAAGATGAATATATATTTAGTAATTATACGAATATATATATCTAAATTAGTAAATATATACGATATATATATATATATATATATATTATAAAATTAAAATGTATATTTAGATTAATATTTTTTAATATGTAGTATGTAAGTATTATATTATATTATATATAACATATTATATATATATAATTATAGTGATATAATTAGGTATAGTGAATAATATGTAAATTATATAAGTAGTATAGTAATTGTATATATATGTGAGTAGTAGATGTAATGATATATATATATACTATAAGTGAATTAATATATAATATATATATAATATAATATATATTATATATATATATATAAACTATTAATATATGATATAATTATATAATTATTATTATATATATATATATTATAAAATATATATAATAATTAGGTATATATGTATAGTATTATTATATATGAGTATATAAGTATAAGTATATATATATATATATATATTTATATATAAGTATATATATATATAGAATATTATAATATTATTATATTATATATACGATTATAGTATAGATGTATATATATACTCTGAGCAGATATATGGGATGAGTATAAGCCGGGAGCTTTAAAGAACTACGCTTGAAGCGTCATTTAATATGAGTGGACGTGTGGCTTAGTGGGATAGGCGCCCGGTTAACTATCGTGTCTGCGAATTCATTTAGAGTATATATAATGTAAGTGATGAATAAAAATAAGTGTATAACGTAATTATAATAGAATATTAATATTATAGTATAATATATATATAAATAGAAAGGTATATTATTATAGTTATATATATAAATAAATAGCGTGAGTATCACGCAAATAACGAATATAAAGCACTGTTTATAATTATATAGCGGCCGCTAGTTTCGAAGGCAAAGAAATATTCCTTCCCATTTTCAAGCTTATGAATATAATGATAAATTTCCAAATAAATAAAAATTTATAAACATTCAATAAAAATTATAATAAATTATAAGTTAAAATAAATTAAATCATATAGAGAAATTAAGATGATACAATTTATAGCAGTAAAGTAGTTCTTATTATAGAACCTCATTTCCCACAGTTTCATTTAAAAAGACTGTTTAAAAATTTAGATTTTTCATTTAAGGTCGGTTGATGGATAGACAAATTTATAACAAGGTTCTAACAATTGAGATCGGGCTTCCTCATCTTGCGGATCATATTCCAAAATTGTTGTTATCCTGTATTTATGATGGCCTTCCTTGTAAAAGAAGAGCATTTATAGCGAATAGGAGGACTGATGTAAAATGGTCTAGAGTTCAATGAAATACCTTTTGCTCAAGCAATACGGTGGAAAAGACTTCTATTGTCTTCCTATGTGGTGGTCATTCGCAGTCACCGCACTTATAATGATATATAACTGATGAGCATAAAGGTAATGGGAGTTTTTCTTTGAATTTAATAAATCTTTCAATTTTATTGTCACTTAAAAATATAAATCTAAATATTTTTAAACTGTGGATAAGTTATGTTTTTAAAATCTACTGTCAAATTTTACGACGATTCGTACCTCATTTTTTCCCCAGAAAAGGCAACCTCATATACAAAAGATCCTTAGGAACTTAATTTAGCCTGAGATTTTGTCTTTAAATTTTGTGAAAGTAATTTTCGAAAAGTTGAGTCAATAATAGATTCTGGGAATCCCATTCTGTCAGATATAATGTTTTCGGAAATATCAAGTCTTTTTGTAAAATTAATCATAAGATAGACGAAAATTTGTTATCCCCTGTCAAAATCGCGTTTTAATTAAGTCTGAAGTTTGAAAAAGTAATTGTCTGGAATGAGAGAATAGAATTTTGTCGTCAATCCAGTAAATATATTTTCTGGAGACACTGGTGTGAAATTTGTTGTTATCCTTGCAAATATTGATATCCAGAAATGCCAAAGAAATATTTTGTTCTACATCAACAGTGAATTTTATATTCGGTGTTTAGATGTTGACATATTGCAAAAAAACTTAATCAACATATCTTCGACTTAAAAAGAAGAATAAAGGAGTCGGCGTGGCCAGTAACCTGCCTATAAGGATAATATTGTTTGAAATCTCGTTTCTGGACATTTATATATATACTATATATATATATTTTATTTTATATATATATATATATTATATATAATATTTATTGAGTTATATATTTTATATATATAAATATAAGTATATATATAAGTATATAGTATATTAGTTATTATGAATATATTTATATTATATAATATATATAGTATAGTATATATTAGTATATATATATATATATGATAATATAATATATAATTAATATTGTTGTAATGTATTATATTATATATATATATATGATATTATAATTATATATATTAATATATATATATATTATATACTATATATATATTTATATATTATATAATATTATTATATATAGTATTGATATTATTACATATATAATAATATATATATATATATTATATATA
>JABUQX010112590.1:12500-22755 GCA_015478945.1 Trachelipus rathkii
TGATCAACAAATTGTTTGAAAAGAACAACTTTTTTACTATTATATCTGTTTTCTTGTTTTTATTTTTTTCAAAATTGAGAATATTTTGATCCGACCTTTCTTGCAATGTTTGCCACATTAAAACTAAGCGAAATTTTTTTTCCTAAGAAGAATGGCTGAATCAAAATGTTTCTGCAATAAACATGATTTTTTTAAGTAAACTAATTTTAACTTTTATTTCAGAATTGGAAGAAGCTTATTGATATATTTTCTTTGAACTTTGTTTCATCAGAATCTGGTCAAAAAAAAAAAATACAAATTATTGGTGATAAACGGACAGATATGCTATAAACATAAAATATAAGGAGTGATGTTGAATCAGCAAAATAAAACGCAACGTTAAGAATTACTAATATTTCAAAGAAAAAAAAATAAAAATTATTGAGCACTGATAGGAGAGCTGAGCTTTCTCGGTATAACATATGATGTCAAGTTTATAGACACATGGATATATAATTATTTAATTTTTTATATATATATATATTATATTATATTATACAATATATATTATATATTATATTATATATAATATATATATATAAGTATATATATATTAATATATATAATATATATATATAATATTATATATATATATATATATATATCATATATATATATTAACTATGATATATATTTAATATTATATATATATTTTATAGTATATATATATATATTATATATATAATATATAGTATATATATAATAAATATATGTATATATATATATATATATATATATACTATAATATATATATGTAAATATAGTATATATATATATATATATATATATATATATTAGTAATATATATATATATATATATTATATATATATATCTAATATATATCAATTTATAATATATATGTTTTATATATACTATATATATATTATTATATATATATATTATATATCTATATATATATATATATCATATAATAAATATATATATATTATCATATATATTATATATATATATATATATATATATATTTATATATATATATATTATATAATATATATAAATATATATATATATAATTAAAGAACATATTTTTAAAATAGTTTTGCTTCAGTATGTTAATTATAAATCTTAGCAACATTTTAGGTGCGTTTTGATGTTTAAGTACTTTTTATTGCCCTGCTTATTTAAGAAATTGCTTATATATATATTATATAGTATATTATTATATATATTATATATATATATAAATCTATTTTGATTATATATTTAATTTTTCTTGTATATTTTCATAGTATTATATATTATAATATATATATATATATATTATATATATCGTATATATAATATATATATATATACTATATACTATTATATATATATATTATATGATATAGTTATATATATATCTATAAATATATATATATATATTATATATATATATATATATAAATATACTATATATATATATATATATACTATAAATATATATATATATATATATATATCAGTGATAAGCTCATTTTTTAAAAAAAATTAATTCTTCTTTTTTGCGTGTTCATTTACAAAAAAAATAAAGTAAAAAATTAAATTTCTCAAATATTTAGTTCATTACTTAATTTCGTTGTGCTACAATACGTTCCTAGACTATCACCTATATATATATATATAATATATGATATAAAATATATATATATAATATATATATATATATATATATATATATATATATATAATATATATATATATATATATATAATAAATATATATATAATATTATGATTAGATATATATATAAGTATAGTCGTGGCATGAGAGTATATATATATCATAGTATATAACTTATATACATATATATATTATAATATATCATATATATAATATATTATTAATAATATATATATATATTATATATAATATAATATATATATATAATATATTTTAATATATATATAGTATATAATATATATATATTATATTATAATAATATATAATATAATATATATATATATATATATATATATATACTATATATATTATAATAGTATTATCTATTTTACCGATCTCCCAGGTAGGACTTTCGCCCTGTCTGTTGGACCAGCATTTTATTTTTCCTGCCCCGAAACTCTTGATCCTAGAGCACTCTAGAAAACATTTTTCGGCGGCCATGGGTTTCTGCTTGCATGCTTGAGTCTATATACTCAGTAGGTGTTTCCAACCTTTCAGTGGATACTAGCATCCTTCTTCATTCTCCCTCAAAAGTCGTTCTCCAGAGCTCTCCAGAAGATCCTATGTTTCTAGGCGCATAAAGATTCCAATGCGGTCAGGAGTTCTGCAAGTCAAAAAAGTATAAGTGACTCGTTCGGTTTGCTAGCCTGTCGCCCTATGAATTATATGAGAAGAAAGAAAGTCTTCATATGCTCCGAACTGTCTTGAATATCCATTCTTCTTATATCATTATTACATTTAATTAATTATTTTAAATTTTCTTTTAATTATGTTTCTTTTTAAAATATCATTAATTAACCCCCAAAGAATGAGGTTAATAATTTTGTAGCTCCTCCATCCCAGATTTCAAATAAATTAATTTAAATGTATAAATTTTGCATTTTTAAAATCCCGAATCTTAAAAATTTTCAAATATAAAACAAAAACATTCTCTCTTCTGAAAAGATGGTCAAACCCACTTTTTAAGCAGACTCTTCAGACTTCATTCTTCCTTCCAAAAAATCATTTCAGACTTTTCTTCTTCTTGAAATTCTCTCTGACCCTCTCTTTCGTTTCCCTTCTGGCTTTTACTGCTTCCACACTCGATGCGACGGTCGAATCATATATTATAGTACTATATATATATATATATATAATATATACTATATATATTATATATATATATATATATATATATTATAATATGATATATATATATATTATATATAATATATATAATTATATAGAATATATATAATACTATATATTTATATATATATAGTATATATATTATAGATATATATATAATAATATATATATAAGTATATATATATATATATATTCATATAATATATATAATTATATATATATATTTATATATATGATATAATATAGTAATATATATATATATATATATATATATATTAATATAATACTATATATATATATTAATATTATTATATATTTTATATATACTTAATTATTATTATTATATATATATAATATATATTATATATATCTAATATATATAATATATTTATATATATCGGGTTATATTTTATTATGTATCCTTTGGAAATGTTTTAATCTATTTGTACTGGTTGTTAATATTATTATATATATTATTATAATATAATTTATATATTATTATTATATTCTTATAATTTATAGTATATATATTATTATTATATTCTATTATATCATTATTTTATTGTGTTATTATATATCATATTCTTATTCTTCATCTCATAAGTATACATATAAATATTATAATATTATATATAAGTATTATATTATTAAAATTTATAAATATATTACTAATATCTATTAATAATATTATATATATATATATTATATATTATATATATATACTTAAATAATAATAAAATTTATATATACTATATTATATATTAATCTATTAATTATTAATATATTACTATACATAAATATATTATATATTTTATATTATATATAATATATATATTAGTAAATATATATTAATATATCATATTATTAATTAAATATATATATTAATATTATATATATATATATATATTCTACTATATATAATTCACTCTTTTTATTATATATATATTATATATCATATATTATCATTTATTATTATTTTCTATTTATTATAATTTTTTATAAATTTTATAATATATAATTATACTATTTTTATCATAGAAATATTTATTAACAATAAATTTTAGATAATTTTGTGAATATTCCTTTACCAAATAAATGCGAAAATATTTTTTGCAATAAACCCTTAATTATGTTATATTTTCTCATCTCTCTCTCTCTATATTCTCTCTCTCTACTACTCTCTTATCCAACTCTCTTCTCTCTCACTCTCTCTACTAATCTTCTCATACTTAATACAATCTTACCTATAACCTACATCCTATACCTATTATTACTTATCGGTTAGCCCTAATTAGAATCTGTATATATTGTCTAACCAATAATATCTTTCTCACTTCTTATACACAACTTTTTAATTTAATTCAATATATAACTCAATACTTAAACCTTAATTACAAACCTAAACCTAAACATTATAACTATACCTATACACTTAAACCATATATAATATACCTATAACCTAACCTAGACTCTTAAACTCATAACCTACATACCTATACCTTAATCCTAAGCCTAACCTATATACTCTATATATACTATAACTAACTATAACCTAACTAACTAACCTAACCTTACATAATCACTATTTATATAGTAATGATCCATATACTATATTATTGAGAGAGAATGATCTGATTATCTCGCCCTCGGTTCCTCTCTCTCGTGGTGGAAGCAGTAAAAACCCCAGTAGGCATTCTCTCTCTCCTGCTACACCAACTTAACATATAAAGCCGTACAGCACGGAGGTCAGATATGATGACTTGCATATAGTAGATTACATTACAGACAGAACGTATATATGATACTGGCATATGAGCATGATCTTTGCGCGACTAAAAGGGACAGTTACACTGGTAACTGAATTTGGCTTCGAGCTGCTGGACGATAGTCGTTTTAGTCATGTAACTCTGTATAGTAAAGGGTAACTGACCCAATTACTTTATAAAATAATAGTAAAGTGAGAATGTTATTGTATTTTTTTATTATTGAAGAATTATTAAGTATATTATACGAGGAGATTTTAAATAATGCAAAATTTTTATACCTCAAATTAATTAATATTATATATATTTGAATAATTGGGTAATAGGAGGAGCAATACAAATAAACTCATTAACCTCCATTTCTTATTGTTAATTTATAGAATATTTAAAATGAATAATATTAGAATAAAAAGATAGAAATTTTAAATATTATATATTTATATATTATATTTTAATATATATATATATATATATATATATATATATATTATATTACTATATATATATATATAGTATTATATATATAATATATATATATATATATATATATATAATATATTTATATCTATACTATATATTCAAAACAACCAACCTAAATTTAAACTTTTTTAATTTATGTATAAATGTGTGTTTTTAATATCGACTGCGTGAATTTGAAAACTTTTTCCTTTGAACGAATAAAACAAGACAACTTTTTTATTAAAAGACCAAGATAATAATATAATAATAGATGATAATAATTAATATAATAAAATATCAATAATAATAATAATAATAATAATAATAATACAATAATAATATATAATAATAATAATAATAATAATAATAATAATAATAATAATAATAATAATAATAATAATAATAATAAGAAGAAGAAGAAGAAGAAGAAGAAGAACGAAGAAGAAGAAGAAGAAGAAGAGAAGAAGAAGAAGAAGAAAGAAGAAGAGAAGAAGAAGAAGAGAGAAGAAGAAGAAAGAAAGAAGAAGACGAAGTAAAGGAACCAACAAGTAGATGCCTTTTATTCTTAGTAGTATTTACAAATTAGAAAATTCTATTTTCCGAATCTGTACTGTCGGTAATTAATTAGTTAAGTAAAAAATTAATTTATGCACATAATTTTTACGTTTATTAATTTATGATTTGTTGTTTTTATATTTGACATTTTCAAAATTATTATAGCAATAAAACGTCAGCGTAATGGTGATTTTATTTAGATTTACCGTAATTTAATCCCGCGATTAACTTCTTCTAATATTCCCATCCTATGCCTCCTACATTCCTTCACCCACCGTTACATTTTTCATACCTCTGAAATCTATTCTACAATACTCTGCTGACATCTTACCCCATTCAACCTCAAAACTACAAATCCAGTTCTCTTATGCTATCAGAACTATCGTTTTTAACTCTTCTTTTTTACTACATCTTATACGTGGTCAGCGTGGATTCACAGCAATGAAATGTTTTATACGACCCATCTCTCTAATCCCTTATTACGCTACGTCTTACAAGCGAGATGTGATATAAATGCCAATTGTGTAAGATATTGGGTAAGAATTATGGTTTCCATATTTGTTTAAACATAAACGTTAAAAACATTTTTCAAAATTATTATCAATTTTATCTCTTTTCAATGGACGTCTTAACCCTGTTCTTACTTATCTTATCAACTCATCATTAAACAAAAACCAACTAACACACTGACGCTTCAAACAGTCTGCTACACATAACTACTTGAAGCACTCGCCAATACCTCCATCCATGCTTCGCCACATTTCGAACCCTCATCCTTAGACATCACATTTCTAACTAGTCTTTAAAATATAGAGAGACCACACCACCACACTCCACCCTAACTACGATCCAGATAGCATATTATCACGCGCTAGACTAGATACGCATAGACTACGATAGTACGATAGCATAGCACTACGATAAGATAGCATCAGGATGTAGATCCCGACTCTACCGATAAGATCCCAGATCACGATAGGATCCGATACGACCTAGATACGACTACGACTCAGCACTACGATAGCCATAGACCTAGATAGACCTACGATAGGCATACCGATCACCGATGACGACTAGACTACGACAGTTAGCAGGACACGGATCAGAGGAGAGAGACGAGGAGCACGCCAGAGAGAGAGAGAGAGAGAGCAGAGAGACCAGAAGAGCAGAGAGACCGAGAGAGAGCACACGAGCCGCAGAGAGAAAGCTATAAACATACTTAAACAGGTTCCATACTGACTACACGTCGACTCATTAAACGTCTTACATCTCACCCAGTTTTCTATAAACTCTCAATTTCATTCTAATAATTTTTTTTGTTTTTTTATAATTCTTGGTTTTCAAGCTAAAATTCAAATTTTTTTCAGGCATCAAACAATAACACATATTCAAAGAAAGTTCATTTTTGTTTAGCGCTTGTTTTTTAATAATATAAAAATAAAATAAAAGAAGCCACTCCCAGACTTCGGTAATTATTAAAGAAAAAATTAAGCCTTTCAGACTTCGTTTTGTCTCGCTCCTTTCTTCTCCCTATCCACATAAGAACCTTTAATTAATCAGCATTCTCGCAGCCAGGCTGGATCATCATCAAGAAGTTTAGCATCGAAGACAATGCACAGCGGAACAACCTAGTCTGCCTCCGAGGACGAGCCACGACCAAACTTTTTATAAAGGCTGGTATCTCCCGATAAAGAAGGACAACATTTTTGTCTGATATCTACTTCTTATCTTCTTTCAAAAATAAAATAAAAAAAGAACTATTTAAAATATTTTTAAAGGAATAAATAAAGAATTTTATTTTTACACATTTTAAAGAAAATAAATAAGATAAACCTTTATGCATTTTTCCCGATTAGAAAGAAAAATTTATTATTATGTATTTGAAAAGTATAATAATAAAAATAATAATAATTAATAATACATCACATAATAATAATATAAAATATAATAATCTATAATCATAATAATGATATAATAATAATAATAACTATAATAATACATCAACTACATCCACTCACACTCCACTCATAATAATAAATAATAACAATAACAATAAAACAATAACAATAAAATTGAACAAATAAAATAACACATATACAATAACAATAACACTAACAAAACAATCAACAAATAATAATAATAATAATAATAATAATAATAAATAATTAATAATAATAATAATAATCAATAATCATAATTAGTTATTACATAACTAATAATAATAATAATATATAATCAATTATAATTAATTTATAATAATTATATATAATCTATACAAACTATCATAATTATAATAACTTATACATAATATTATAATTAATTATAACAAATTATATAATTAAATACTAAGCATAATGATATAATAATAATTTTTTATAATAATTAATACATATATTATACACTATTATTAATAATTATCTAATCCTACTCCCTCCCATCAATCACATTCCTATTAATAATTATAATATTATACCATAATCATTAATAATAATTGAAAGAAATTGTTTAATAATTTAGGTAATTTGTATTAATGACTCGGTCTATTATACCCATACCATCTCTCCCTTAAAAAAATAATAATTAATGATAAGGCCAATGAGTGATAGGCATCCCCAGTCTTAAAAAATCTTCGCTCTTATATGGTCATCCTTAAAAAAAAGAGAAAAAAACACAATCGATTCATCCAAACTTCGTCATGAAAAAAAATCATACCAACTCCTTAGAACTTGTGTCCATATATCCGAACAGCTCTAAAGAAAGAGCGATCTACAGATTATTGGAGTTCAAAGTGTAAGATTTGCTACTCTCCTCTCAGGTCGCTTCTCAAATTCCCTCTTTTTTTTTAAAAGTTAGAACGGCAACACCACCCCACTCTCCCAATGCAAGATCCTTGTAATTCAGGAATTGCCTACTGTTCGAAGACTGTGTTTGTTCCAAATTCCTCGTCCCTCCGAACCTCGAGGCTCTTCAGGTAGCAATAAACATTCCAACCTCTCCTGCTGCCGCACCACATGGCTTCCCCTATTAATCCTTTTTGTTAAGTTATTCACTATTAAATAAGAACAATGACTATATCGCCAAAAAATTTAACTTTCAACATATTAAGCAACCACAAATCTTTTAAAAAGTTCCTTAAAAAAGATATAAACAAAAAATCACCCATCATATATATATATATACCTCTACCTATACCTACTCATCTCATCATATATAATATATATATACTATATATACCTATATATACTCCTTAGTATATATATATATATATTCTATTATATATACTTACTATATATATATCTATATATATATATAATAAATATTATATATATATATATATCATATATATATATACTATATATTATATATACTATATATATATATATATATATTATATATTATAATATATGTATATATCAATATATACATATTATATATAGTCTATATATATATATATTATATGATTTTTTGTTTATATCTTTTTTAAGGAACTTTTTAAAAGTTCCTTAAAATATATATATATATATATATATTATAATATATATATATATATCTATATAATATATATACATATATATATATATATATATAATATTTTATTAATTATATATATATAATATATAATATATATATATATATATATATATATATAATATATATATTATATATATAATATTATATATTATATATATATATATACTATATATATATATATAGTAATTAAGAAGGCCTTATAAATTAAACAAATGGCCCCAGAAAATTCTTGCCGACATCACGTTACGCGTTTGAAAAAGGGTCCAGTTTTTGGATCGAAAGCTCACGTTTACTACTAATTTTTGAAGACTTCTTGTATGAAAATAATTTCTTTAAAAATTTTCTGCATTTTTAAATTTATAAGGCCTTCTTTAATATACCTACTTAATCTAGCGATCACTTGCTAAGAAATATATATATATAGTATATAGATATATATATTATATATATTATAATATATATATATATTATATTATTATACTATAATATATATATTATATATATATATACAACTCTCGTTTCCTATCACTCTTACTAATTTCTATTCTTGCTCGAACGTTGCAGGGTTGATTTTCGCACAGGCGAAGCGCGTCGTTCACTAAAAACAAAGTGGGAAAACCTATTTGCTCTCCTACTGATAAAATTTTGCCTCTGCCAAAAACATCTCCTAATATTTTTTGGTAATCGCTTCTCCACTATTCGCTCTGTGGTTCTGTAGCTAACTCCTACTGAAAAGGGCTAAATCTTCTTCGGCCCTTTTTTCATCTAATTGCACCCTGGACGATTCCGGCATCACTCCTCCTGCTTCTTCTTCCTCTCAGTTTTCATATGCCTCTTTCCCGGTGATTACGCCTGTATCGGGGTGCATGGATTCTGAAATCTATGAACGTCAGGAGGCTAATGGCCCAGGATCGTTTTCAAATTTCCGTGTTTTAAGAGAGTATTGCTTCTGAGCTGCCCCTGTTTCTCGCTCAACTCTTACTTTCTTGCCTTTTATACTAGTAATTTCCTACTGCTGAAGCTCTCATATGTCCAGCCGATTCTGAAAAAAGTGCAGCCCTCTGATACCTTTCAACTTCGTATTAATAGCTCTCAC
>JABUQX010112591.1:0-30000 GCA_015478945.1 Trachelipus rathkii
TAGATTGTTATTATAGTGCATTACAAACGAAAATAGCTTATAATAGGACTTGCGTTCAATAAGTTATTTAAAACCTAATATACTAAAAAAGTAAAGGAAACAATTAAACAGGGAAATTTCAAGTATCGTTTGATATAACTATTGTTAGTAAATTAGAAAAATCCAATATCAAATCAATACAAGCGTAAAATACTAAATCCATCAACCACCTGACGTAGCTCTATGAATCCAATATTATATCACACCACAGTACGAGTACTAGCAATAGGTAACTAGGTACTCGCATAATGAGACTTATTCAGCAACCTAGAATACTCATTCCAAGGGTGTAAAAAAATCAATAATAATATTTATATATATATATACGGAATAACTAGCAAACATTCTTTCAATTAATATCAATAGACATAGAAAAGCCGGAGTCACTTACCAGCCTTACTCGCTATATTATATAAATTAATGCTTATAGTGAGTGAAAACTTAACGTCGCAGTCTAAGAAAATCCTAACCTAGATATATAAGCTTAACGGAGACCAGTATATATATAGTGAGCAGAACGTAAATAAACCCACGCTATATGTATAGCATTCTAAGTTATCAGCTGAGTTGAGTAAGTTATAGTATTATATATAGGGTTCATCCTTTATTGGACTCAGTTAGAACCACACCACATTACCCCTCATCATAAAATAACTAGTATACACTAGCCAATTATCATCTACCTTTTAATTGTTAACACCTTTAATTCTTCTTGCCTAATGATCCAACCTCAACGATTTCTCTATCCCTTCCTAAGACATTCCTTTTATATAACTGTATCTCAAATATATCCAAATACATTTCTTCATGTTCTAGTCACAGCCAGTCGATTCCAACATTATAATCTCAACATATGCATTATATATAAATATAACAGTATACTATAATATACATATAAAATACGTATATAATAGTACAAACTACGCATATAATTATACATATATAATTCATATATATATAATACCTTATCTCACTCAAACATGTAAACAAACCTAATTCTATCATTGTAAACTTTTAACATATTTTAAAATATACTTCATATTATTCATTTCCAATTACATGTATCTTTCACACACTCTAAACATATAAAACACTTATTTTATAATATATTAAATATTTAATTATATCCTTATTTATTAATTCATATTCTTTTAACTATCATTAAACTCATTAAAAATTAAATACGTATTATACCCACTAATAGATTGTCATACTCACAATATATAATATATATATATATAAATATATATAATATTATATATATTATATACATATGTAACACTATATTTATAGAACTTTTAGAATTTTTAATATATAATATATATATAGTATATATATCTATATATTATCCTATTAGTGAACTTAGATCATAATTATAAAGGTACTAACTACTTAATATACAGTATAAATATATACTAAAAGTTTAATATTAAACATGTATAAAACATATTACCTACTCAATGTATACGAATATACCTATTCATTAAGCGTAACTCAATAGAAACTTAGTATCCGTCATAGTATTAAACATATCTTACACTACAATAACTAGAATTTAAAATTTCCTATCAAGTTACATACTACCCTCACTTACCTGATATATTTACAACATCACTTATCATTAACTTAACACTTCAGCTCATTATAAATTCGTTCGTCATTAACTACATTATTCATCCAATCAATTTATATCCTATATATAAATATATTTATTATATAACTCTAGACACTTATGTTACTCACACAGCTACTATGATTTTTTTCAGAATGTAAATCATCAAGGTTTCTATAACATTTAGAGCCAGTAACTAGCTGGTCTCGTTATGAGCTTACAGATACTTACTCATTCTCAAAAAAAAGATATCCGAAGCTAATAATAAGTCGTCGGCGAAAGAAAGAATCTTTTTTTCCTAAACAAGATATCATCGACATCTTTTTTTCTAGTCCTATGTGTAGTATTGTGTAGTGTTATTGAAGATATCATGAAGCCACGTTTTTCTGAGTAGGACATAAAGATAGCAACCACCAGAAAATGTTATTCTATTCCATTGAGTATAGCAGTTTATCCCCTCAGAGCTTAGACGTACTTGTCCGTCCTTACTGGTACAGACACAATAAATACGACTCTTCTTTAAACAAAATTCGGAAATATATATACAATCGACTAGCTCTTGTAAGGAATCAACTCATAATGGATATACAACCACACAGCACACAGTATGTTCTTACCGTATATATTTATCCTTAAACCAACCGACTGTCAATAATCCTTTTGATACACTTCTAACTTCCCTACATATCTCAAAGCATTATCATACTGTTCTCGAGGAAATTCATTCTTAATGACTTATAGTTCTCTTGCACAACTACACCAATCAACAGCATAAATAATAAGGTAGGGCCACCTCCACAGACATCAACTTTACCATTCTCCATCCATTTCAGGTTGGAATTTTAATCAATCTATACCAATCCAAGACTTTCATTCTCTAGCCAAACACCATATTGTTTCTGAAAACACTGTTTACCCTAAAGTGAAAAGCCAACTTTGCTTAAATTGACTTTCGATGCTATCCATAACCTTCTTACAAAAAAGTCCACATTAACAAGAATTATTAGTATCAATTATAACACCATGAGTTGGCATCATAAACATCCTTCAAGATTCCCTGAATCTGAATTAATTTACACATTGGGGCTTTTTCCAGCAAAAATCACCGAAGAATGGATAAAAATTATAAGAATAAAATCATACTTCCACGAAAAGATCTCCCTTCTCGATTCACATGGAATTGATTCTACACCAGATAATTGTGTGCGTAATTTCTGCTAAACCAAACGGTCTTTAATGCTTTTTCGCCTGATACAAGCTACACTCATGTCGTGGCGAGTAATAAAATAACACATCTCAGTTCTTACATCTCATTAAACATGTTACGATACGGATTTACACTGAAGTCTATCAACCATGAATCGGCAAAAACATGTAGCAAGACATACTCAGACTAATAGTAATTATTGACCATACGGTAAAACAAATACGCGCTAATGTAAAACCTATCTGAGAAGACATTTCCATAATTAATAAAAATTCTAGGGTTTCTGAAATTGAGAGACCCACTGTTTTCAATCTCATCCATTAGTGATAAATTTTGGAAATTCTACGTTAATTATTAACTCGTATATAGAATGATCTAATTTTCTACAATACACACCATTTATACTAGTTACTTTTCGGAAATCCTCTCCTTCGCATGACACCTACCATTTTTCTCAATCATCTTACTTTTAAGGAGTATGTTCTCTTCATTAATCTCACAAATTTAAATGAGAGATGAAATACCTTCATGAGGTTCATACAAATATCCGCCACGCCTCAAAAGATATTAAGAGTAACTAAATAATTAATCCAAGAACTACGCATATATAACCAGGGTTCGCCTATAGAGCATATGCAATTTATATCTACTCTACATGTCAACCACAATAGATTTCAGCTACATTACTCTTTCCATGTGCGATACTATCGAGAATACGGAATATAACACTTTCACTAGTATATTGTAGTACGCTTACAACCTTGATTCTCATAAAATAACCAAACGAATTGTTATATACTGATGATAGTGGTGTAGCACGACATGTAGTTACAGACATCCCTCTAAATTAAAATACAACGTTAATATAAGTGTTGTACCTCATAGAAGGATATTCTTATGAGGTCAACATTGAAGCTACGGTAATACACGTCCCTTTATCTACTTCGCCATTACACACTCTATTTATAAATAAAGAGCCTAAGCTTAACAATTAGACTGTTGACATCGCGTCCATAAAACATACACGCTAATCCATATCTCCATGTTCCCCATTGAAATTCACTGACCTCCATAAAATGATGCTTTATTTGTTAGTCATAAATGAATCCTTCACTGAGATTATTTATCATTTAGCAAAGAAATTAATAGAATCTAAACAAATTAAATATCTATTCAAAGTTATCTTAGGGAATACAAAGAGTCATACATGTATAACCGAGGCACCATCCCGTATACCTTAATAGGATAATACACCAAAATTTTACACACTTAAGTGTTATCTGTTTCAGATGAGTCTATGTTGAATTTTATCTATTTAACTTATCATGTTGGATGTATCTCTTTAGTCGCATCTAATGCACCTTCTACTATACAACATTACACTTAAAATTATAATATTATTTATAAACCTATTCTAACATAATATAATTATACACCTATCTACTTTAATTAACAATCTATGACAATTCATACAAATTCCCCATAACAATAGTACATACCTACCATCATATACCCTATACTTCATTAGTCCACATCATCAAATCCATACAACATCACTATAATACCAACATCAGATCAATCATAACTCAATACTATCTATCCATCAATACATCATCATCATATCATGCATCCTATTCCAATACATACCTATATACACATCCCAACTCATAATCTCACCTTATTCCCAGATGGGAAAATAAAAGTGCTGTCACCTGAAAACAGAGTAGAATTCAGAAAATAAAGTTATGAGATATACGAAGAAAGAAATTAATTTGTAACCGGAAAAAAGTGGTCCTCCGATAAGAGAAAGCTCAGTCCTTAACAAAACCCTAACACGACTACCCTCTATGCTCTTAAATTGAAGAACATCTGTACGCATTTAAGAAAATCACACCCTAAGTGGCATTCAAGCGGGCACTGCCGCCACCCGAATAAGACCCACTACAGCTATTATTGCAGCCTTTTCATCGTTCTCTAACAGTAATGAGCGGTCCAATATACCATTTAATAATATCCCTTCTAAACTTCATTCACGAAGTATTGAGGTATTCTCCCCACAAACCGATCACACTTTAAATCTCACCACCATATATTCAGACGCCTTTCAAGTTAAACAAGAAAGACCGGACCAATTTTCACACCTTATCCTATATTATACACCCATCCATAATCATTCAGACGCCCTAAGGTCAACACACTCTAACACATTCTCTTTTCCCTGCGAGCATTCTATTACTGACTAATTACAACGCACACACTTTTCTCTTTCAAATCGGAATCACTCCCAGCCAGCCGCATTCCTCATGCATAACACTAGTATTCACACACGTTACTAATTATATTTTTCTCGCTCAATCTTCCCTCCAATACTGAACTACATAATTCATCCCAATACATCCTTCTTTCTCGAGCTATCTTGGAACAAAACCATCTTCATGTATTGAAAATCTTCTATTATTATATTAATGGTTTCGTCAGTTGGTATATTAGTGTAAAGTGATCCAATAATTTAGTCAGCTATAATTTACAAATACCTCTTATAAATTAGGTCGTTCTATTCTCCTTCATTTTTTTTATTATTTTTTTTTCACATTCTTATCTCTCTCACGCTACCATTTGAGCACAACGTCAAAATTACTCTCACCAATATTCTAAAAGATATCGTCCATAAATCAAATCTGAAACATACATAATATCATTTTAGCTTATACACTACTCAATAATTAATACAATAATAAAATACAATATTTGAAATTAAATACCTATCTCTTTCCTCATAGGGATCACTCCTTCTTCCATTATCATTTTCTTCACAGCCATTACCAATCCAGGCACCTCTTTCGATTTTCCTCGCATTAAGACCAATCAGTCGCACTCAAGACTTAAAGTTTACCAGCAAATACTTTATTACATGTAACACAGGATAACTCTAATTATACGACACAGCCAACCACAATCTCTAATTACCAAACATAAATTCCACAAACTTAATCTTTTACTAATAACTCTGCTGCGAGATTGGTCTTATATTCACTACTCCAAACGACATATAAACTCACATATAAATTACCTCAGACACTTATTTTCACAACTTATGTTATTCACATCAATCAATAACTATCACAACCTGAGGAAAAACTGACCCTTACTCACCAACCAATTAATTGCCTTACTTCTTCTATATTCTTCAACGTATTTAACTCTATCAAACCTTCCTCATTTATCATACCACCACCTCTAGCACAAATAAAATTTGTAATCAGCCACTCTCTACCAATTCTTCTCCTTACAACATACATTAAATCTATTGTTCAGGATTACTCCGCTACCAAGAGACTCCGAAATCATCCTGTATAATTACTATAATAGGATACGGACCACTGCTGAATCACTCCCATCCATTTTACACACATATTAATCTGCGACGACATGCAATTCTATGTAACATTATAATAATTATATCCCCCTTGCTTCCCACCAATCCCTCTTCTTTAACTATCTATCATAACACAATTCAATTACACATAATTGCAATTACTTCAAAGGAGTCATTAACACAAAATCCCTGCCTCACTCCAGTCTATTAATATTTATACACCCGCTAAACACTTTAAATTCTCAAATCGCTATTTTTATCAATCCACACCACGCTCTACCATGGTCATACTATACTTCCATTCACCACACCATATAAACGACTATAAAACACCAAAATGGTCCTCTTATAAGAAGCTATCTTCTAATTTTATCCTTATCAAATAACAGCCTGTTTGCATACTTGCTATTCTCGAAACATGATTCGAAATCCCGTTAAACTTATTATCAATCATAATACCCTTCTTCTTCCTATTATCTCAATCTATTTGTTCAATGTAAAAGATTTGATCCACACATCTTCTAACCCATTCTAAAACGCACCTTTGTTCTTTCACCAATTCAGATACCCGCTCATTGTTCACTCGGACCGAACTCTTTTATATGACCAATATTAAAAGCAACTTTATCTTTTCTCTACTTAATCAACACACAATTCTATAACTACATTCCCCCTTCCATAATTCTTACGCTATCTCTCTTACATCTCCACCCCTTTCTTATCCCTTTTACCCTTTATAAGAGTACCTAACTTTACTGCTCTTCTTCATCCCTCTGAACTATACCCTTCCCCAATAGCCTTGTCTAGCTACATTCTTCTCCAAATAATCCACTCAATCAACCATCATCGATTCATGCGTTTTGAAATCATTTCAACCAGTTTCTTTAATTTATTTCTATTCTAATAATCTCTCTTCTGCAGAATGATTTAACCAAACTTTCAAGGGAATAAGAATCGTTTAAAATACAAACCAATTATTTTATCCTCCTTACTAAGACCTCATCCCCCAAATACTTATTACTTCTTGCCACCATCAAACCCACACACATTCACCTATCATCATTTCTTTCTATATTTACTTGCCAATGTTTAAATTGACCAAGCATTTTCGTTAAAGTTGTTCCCAAACTTATAGCATATAACTCACTCACTTATACATGTATTACCATTCCATTATTAATACACGAGAGGTGTCTACGAGAAAGCACCAAATCGCTAATGCACATTTCCATTACTTTTTACATAAAGTCATGGATCCACTCCCATTATTCTCATTCTTATAACCTTAATTCTAGTGCGGCTTTTTTATCCATGCCAGAAGAGCAATTCCTATTAGTCTCCAACATTGTAAGCTCTTCAATATTATCATAGACCACCTTTTTTATATCTCTATATCTAGTTCGTTATACATTATCCATACCGATTTATCTAGACACACCCTCGTTCAGCTAATGATAGAGGCATCATCATGCATCGAACCTATTATGTAATTCATATTTTTACTTCCTTGTGACTAAAGGATTACACTTCACAAATTATAACATATTGTACGTTCTCTTATTCATGCTTTAACTTGCACACAGCCCTTCGAGTATCGATTTGGCTTTTAGTACTATATCTATATTTCACTCAACCACAAATTAGAAACTTTCCACCTGGAGACCGATGACACCGTCCGTTCAGCTATTTACATTGACCATCCCTATAACTCTTCTATATATTATTCTCTGTTATATTCATTACTTTTAACAGCTTGCAGAATCACCCTTTCAACTTTTATTCCCACACTTCCGCGAGCATTATGATATTACGGAATCCACTTCTAATCACATCTACACTAACTCTTAGCACGTCCACCACACTTCTTTTTACACTAAACTAACACAACTACGCTTTCCTATATACAGTTTTGATATCACCAGAATTCTGTTCAAGTTTCAAGCTTGTAAAATTAAAAGTCAATTGGATTTCATATTTGCAAGCGCTCCTTAAAAAAACAGTATTCTTTTTAAAATTGTTCCTTAAACTTCTCATCTTAATTCTAGACCCACTTCCCTTTCTTCCTTATGTATCAAACACTTATTTGCAATCTCTACATTCTTCACAACCCACGCGGCTAACTCTTAATTTTACATAAAAGGACATGATGTACTTGATATAAGAAAGTATTATCGGTATCCCATTTCTAAACCTCTACTGATTTTAACACATACCCACAACACACTCCTTCAGTACAACATCCTCCAACTTCAACAAGCACAAAAATCAAAAATCCATGAAAAGCAATTATATATTCACCTTCGCGTAAATCTACTCAATCACCAACCCTCTCTACACCCATCACTTAATAAGTATTTATAAAAAGAATCAAGATCGATCCTTTATGAATTACTCACCTTATGTATTATAAGAAGTATCATCTGTACAAAACAATAACTCCTATTCTCTCCCTCCACAAAAACATTACCCTTCCCAACCAATTCCATTTTCCTCAACCGACACTCCCAAAGCCACCTCGCTTTCTTTAATCCATCCCATTTTTTTGATCACCTATCCAACCCATTTAGGCTACCCAATCACATCAATCTGACGCTCCTACTCACCTCATCCAAAACATCTTCAGATTTTTCCCAGAAAAATTGCACTCTTCCCTCAAACTGTTACCTTCAGAGGACCATAATGTAACAGCGCACACACACGTTGACCTTTTCAAACTTAAATTCAATCATTAGAATTCTAGTATTCCTCACAATAAAAAAATCTACATAGCTCTGTACAACAGGTAACTCATCAAGCGAATGCAACTCGGTTCTCTCCCCGTCTCATTCCTTTCCACAGCCCAGCACATACACATTTCCACCACACACCATTTTACCGTTTCCTTTCATCTTTGGTTTAGTCGCATCGAGCAAACAAATTTGCCCCTTCCAAATAATCCATCACCTCTCTCCTTCTCCTCCTCATTATTTATTCCTCTGACATTCCCATGTACCCATATGATTCATAATTTTTGCCCGAAAGATAGAAAGGCGCTTTCACGGCGATCGACCTCTCAGAGGCATGCTTAGCATTACTGGCAAAAAGGAGTTAGGCGTTAAATGGGCGCAAATCCAACCCAAGCTACCACTGTCCATTTAATGTTAGTCGCTTTCTACGACACGCAGAACAATACAACTGACAATTTTTCTCCCCATCACATAGGGATATAAGGAGTAGGGATGGATGTAAGATGTTGTCTAGAAAGGAATCAGATGGATAATAAGTATGTGGATATTAAATCGAATGTGGAATCTAAGGTGGCCTGTCGCAAAATCTTGCTGGCGAGGAAGAGTGTTGGATATCGAACCAAAAGGGAAGGCGAACCATGAGGTTGCTGGAATGTTTATTGGGAAACCCCACAACAAGCAACTCAAAGCCCCAATGCGCGAGCGTAATTTGTCCATTCCCGATAGCGAGGTGCCCTAATACATAACACCCACTAATATAAATCAATATTATAATATCACTGATAATTAATATACCAACTTCTTATGTAATCACCTATATATATATCTCAATTTACCATTAGTATGAGTTAACAAATATATATACTATAAATATCAATATACCAAAAATATATATAATTACTGAAGTATATCATTTTTTTTTATGTTATAATCATACATATGATATATATATATATATATACTATATACTACCTAAATCTATACATAATACCTAATCATTTGTTTATCCATGATAATATATTACTATATATATATACTACAGAATGATTCTTGGAAACTTCTTGGTGACTCGAGGGCAAAAAGCTTAATTTAAATTACTATATACACAGTGTAGACCATTATGTATTCACTATATATAACTCTATATATATATATATATATACAACACATAATACCTATTGAAAAATGCTTATTTATATCAATAGCTCTATATATTAATTATTATATACTAAACCTATTTATATTTAGTACGATGTAGAGTTTCTTAGTTTTTTGTAAGTTTTATCTCGGGAATTTAAAAAATCATATTGATTAATTCACATTTTAAAAATAAACATTAAACAAATAAAAGATGTCTCTCTTATCCGGAAAGTTTATTCACAACACATAGAGGATCTTTGTTCCACATTACATAAACTCTTTATTACAAGTTTTTTATCATTATTACCTGTCCATAAACCAGTATTATAGTATGTATATCAAAACTCAGATAATTTTTCTTAATCCGCCAATATAAAAATAACAACAAAAAAGAATGTATTGAGATAAAATAATTTTTACTTTATTTGAATACTAGATATATCAATTCAATGTCATGTCAATATATTACATTTTATAAATAAGTATACGAGGCGTGGAAATAAAGATACTAAATTTAATGATTGCATTATTCTTCTGCTCCCTTTCAACATTTCTATTGTTTGGATGCAGTTTTATTTAAGTTGGTCGAAAAGATGGTTATGGTATGGTTTATGGTTAAACTACTTCTTAACCTTGCTTCATAATTGACAATTGGCGTGAGTATTTTGATATGTGTGAGCTATTTCTCACAAAGGTGTCAGCTAATCCAATTTTCTCCAGCAAACTTATTTTGAGTTATTGTAAATGGTAGGGATACCTTCATTACCATGACTTGTATATTTTTTCTTCATTTCAGTCCAAAGGTAATTCATTTCATGATTCAAAAATTGGTTTTTGAAGATGGATCTAAACTTAATTAAATTCAAAAGACATTTATGTTCTTTGTTAACTAAATTAATATTATTTTACTCTATAGAATGGTAATTCCACTATTTTATTTGTCGAATATTTCTGTCTTTTGAAAATATTCTGGAATGCTTCGTCCATAAAGAATTTAAATGACGGTAGATAATCATATTCAACTTTTTATAACTGTTAATCTTGAGTGCTTGTGCACCGATCATATTTCTTCGTGGACCGTTTCAAGGCCATTAACCCTTGGCTGTAGAGAAATACTTGCAAAAGAACCCATTGTATTTAATCTGAATGTTATTTGAAGTAAAAATAATACATACCAGATTGCTACATCGTTAACAACCCCAAAAAAAAATAAAACAACTAATTATATTCTACTTATTTTTCACTCTTTCAAGATAATAAAACATCTATGAGAATACAAAATTTTATAAATACCATAACAAATAAAATGTCTAGTGTCACCAAGACATTTCAAATAGTGTTGTATCGGATGTTAAGTTCTTTTGTCACATCCTCGTCCCTGGGGATGCGGATTTAGTTTTCACCCTAAATGTCAATAATTTACATATACTTAACAATAATCAATTATTGCATATATATATTAATTTATATATCTTAAATATATCTTCAACTCTGATCTCATAGTAAATGTTCCCATTTTATACATATATATATATACTAATTTATATATATATATATATATATATATATAATTATAAATATATATATATATGCAATAGGCATTTATCTTTTCACAATACCTTGTTATTTCCTTTTGATCCGTGATGTTTCTTTGAAATTTCACAATGGAATTTTCACATCGTTTCTCTCACTAAGCAAACCTCTAAGAGGTTAGGAGTTGCTAGGCATCTTCAGAACCTTTTCACACCACCATCCAAGCATTCATGTCTAGTGTGGTCCACTTCCACAGCTTCTCTTGAAAGTTGTAGAATCGAATTTATAATGATTCATTATTAACTCTTTGACCCTGACTAATAAACTCTCTCCTTGTAGCTTCTTTCTGTTGAAGTGTTGCAATCACTTTCCTTACTCTGTTACATGTCAAACAGATATTGTTTTAATCTGAGTTCCTTGATGCGTACCTTCCCCTTTTGAGGAAACCTAGGCGACGACCGTCAATCTTATCAAACTATCTTTTACCTCTCCCTTCTTTGTCCTACTCTCTCTAACCCTAGCGGGGTACTAGCACAAAAGCGTTTTAAGAGACCTTAAGGGCACCAGTTCGCTGTAGTCTCCACTAAGTCCCAAAGGGCTTTAAACATAAAAGCAAGGGTATTCTACGGCGACCGGATTGGGCGTTGTCGCTGCAATCAAGCCCCCGGACTTGGTTCTGGGGGTTATTATCGTTTGGAGACCTCCCCTTTCCCTCTAACTGAAGACTCGAAGGAATCAGCTATGCTCATTCTTAAACTACACTACTGATAAAACCTTTAATAACTATAACTACAGTACATTTCTTCTATTTTTCCTTCCCTCTTGCCTGCAGATGAATTAAAATCTTGATTAAATGACTTATAGATTGGGCACCATGCCAGAAAACTCTCCTCTTCTAGTAATAAAGTACTTGCATAGGATGTTTCAGTCCCTCTCCCACCAGAAGAAGGACGATAAAAAATATATATAGATAAGCAAAATACTAAAAATACATATACTCAATATATATATCCTATTAACTTCCCTCTCCTATATAATATAAATATACTGTCCTTTATTTGAGTATCTGAGTCACTATCTAGATTGACGATACTCACGACTGGTAGATAACATTAATACGTACATGAATATAGATGTGGAGTACATATTAATATCTTTATTTATATTATCCCCTATATACTACTATACAACAATTAAAGGTATATATAGGGATAGGTATGTGTGTAAGGTAGTATATATATATCATGTATTGTTCATAAGTAGTGGGTAGTGGTTGGAAAATATAATGTGATATGTGTATATTAGAATATTGTGGGATATTAAAAAAGGGGTGTATCTGTTATAAAGATGTTAGTTATAGCTGGAGGATATTAGCATATATTAATGTAACACGCAAAAGAATAAGAAAGGGTGTAACCTAAATTAAAAATAATGTTTTAAAGTGTTCAAGTATCAAATTCATTCAGTTTATAATCTGAGAGACCGTGCAGCTAAAGTTATGCATTGCTGTTAGCATTTATTTCACGCTTGATCAAAAAAGAGCCAGTTATCCCGAAGCTAATAATCCAAATCAAGATTATCCATCACACGGTCCCAAGATATTGGTAGGGGAAACATCTACTACCGCCCCAGCTGGATCTCAAAGAATAATACCCTCATCCTCAATAACATGTTTCTTTCTATCTCCATTTAGCTATAATCCTGCATCTTATCTCAACTTACTAATGTCTCTGGTACATCTGCAATGAACCCAACTAACTTGGAAATAAGACAGCGCTCTTAGGTTATCCACAATCATGAATGCTCCAAGAGAATTAGTTCTCATGAAAACATATTGCAAGAAAATTTTTACGCGTCTCGACTTCCTCCACTAACCAGATCAATACATGATGCTCCGTTGATCTTCTCTTTTATACTCACCAGATATACTTCTTCCCCTCAGATATGGCTTTGTCAACTCCATGATTCCATTTACACAATGTTTCTCCTGAACTCACTATATCTTACCCGTTAGTGAATAGTTAGACGCAGTTTAGATTTTCATGCAAATTCCTCCTCTCCTGATCATGCTTTCAACGCTGAGAGGATTAATAATTGGTGTTTTCCCAGTAAAGTTACAAGATATAGTGATAATAATATAACTAAAAAAAATTATTTTATCTGATTATAACTGTCACTATCTAAAACACTATGTGGTATATTTGCTTAAACTATGATAATATAATTATAGTATATAATTTACGTTAATTTCCTTACGCAACGTGGTTTAATATAATTATCCAGTTTACTTTACCCGAAACTAAAACAGATGGATACTTAAATACACAGGAAACGGAAAATATATTAAACTTAATTTATACCAATGAATGACATGCAAGAATGTATATGTTTTCTCACTATATTGCTTAGAAATAATAATATAAATAGTAGGTTTGAAATTGAATTTTATCTCCGTTTAAAGGTGAACTAATTATTATTTCAATTAAACATTTTTAAAATCCCATTATAGTATATTCTAGGCCATAACCTAGCTAGACATTAATATAGAAGAGTTTCTCTTAATTCATAATAATGATTGTGAATATACCTATTCTATAACATATCAATAAAATGGTAACCATATATATAAGAATTATGGAGAGAGTTAAATTATTCCAAGATGAATACTGAGATGATCCTTATAAAATTTAAACATAGAAATTGAAGCAAATGAATAATAAAATAGCGGTAAGTCAAATATTTTAGTAGTGCATCAAGCTTGATTTTTACAAAAGAATTATATAACTTATAATGAAGTATAAGGAGTGTAACGTATTCAGTGAGGCTGTTTCGATGAAAGAGAATGCTATTTTTTCTTTGTAGGAGTCTACAGAAGACAAGGCAACAATTGAAGGTTGCCGCTGTGGCAGGAGTAATCTAGCTGGTCGAGATGCCATTTTGAACTACAACCTTTTTCCATGTCTATTATGTCCAAATCATCTTTATTTATTAAAAACCCAAAAGAGCACAATTCCCCCACCCCTATTTTAAATTTAGCTGGATTTAAATTTATATGGAAGAATTGTAATCTTTCTAGGACTTTTCAACTAATTTCACGTATTCCTCTTTGGTCTCTGAAAATAACAAAATTTCACATATATAGGTGTGACAGTTTTCTGTGTCCGGAAACACAATGTTCATGTAGCGTTGGAACGCCGACGATGAGCTTAAAAACCCTATGGGCAGTCATGTGTATGTAAATGTGTTCAGATTGTTAGTGATCGTAAAATACTTTTGGCTATCTTTATGTAGGGGGATCGTATAAGAATGCCTGTGTTAAATCGAGTTTAGTGAAGTAACGAAAATTCTTTAACACATATAATGTGTCGTGGATATTAGGCAAGCCAAACACATCGACTTCCGCTCTGTGATTTAATTCCCTAAAATTTGTAATTAAACGTAACTTTCTGTTGTCCTTTTCAAGTACAGATATGTGAAAAGATCACGTTGAGTTCGTTCGTTTCAAATCTCTCGTAGCCACTAATTGGTTCAACTCCGTTTTTGTGCGTGAAAATAACTTTTAAGGATTTTCCTCGGTTTCATCCTTATTTTTGCTTGGTAGGGGGAAGTGGCCGCCAATTCTTTTGTTTACAACGTTGGTTTGTTTTTTGTGTTGTGTTTTTTTTATTGCATTCTACCATATGTTTCAAAAATCTTCCCCCACCTTTTTAACTGTTTTCCTTTAATATCATGATTTTTATTTTCGTATGAATTAAGAAATAAATCTTTATATTTATATATAATGTCATTTAAAATAAAAAGTGGACTAATAGGTAAGAGAAGAGAATTTACAGTTGGAGAGGGAATAATCTTAGAGATACCATGCACATGAGAAGATTTTAATTCCAAATCATGATAGTTATTTAATTGTACAGCCTTATTACTTACAGGGTCGATTAATAAATTTAATTTGAAATTTAAGTCCAAGACAAATTTCTTCAAAAATTGTAACCCTAATACATTTAATTTTAAATTTTCTACATAGAATTTTAGAGTAAATAATTTTTTTAACCCAATATTAATAGACATCTCTTTAATACTATACATATCGATATTTGAATTATTTGCAGCATTGATATACCCAATGAGGGTATTAAGCCTTTCTGTTGCATTGAAAATACATAAATCAAGCTCACTGCCGGAGTCAATCAAAAAACTAATTCTTACTTATGCAATCAAATACTTTATATAGATTTGTATCGCGATTATTGAAAACATCATTATTGTCGCCTGCTTTATTAACTCTCTCGGGCACAGAGCATGCGCGAACCCCAATTCTTGAGGTCATGAAAGCTAATGACTGTAACTCGTTTATACTATTCCCTGGATATTCCACTAAGGTATTTATTGCGTCTTTGTTGCTACTTACTCGTACTTTATCGAAATAAAAAAAATTCTTGTATCATGGAATTAAATTCAACTTAACCCACGTGACCAATTTTTTATTATCATTACTATTTGATTAGTATTTGATATTTCCTTAACTTCTACTTTATCATTATTAATATTTTTAAAAAAAAATTATTACTATTATGAATTAAATTTTTATTTTTATTACTATTATTTATAATTTCTACGTTATGGTTAAAATACAAAGATTTATTTTCATGTATATTCGATGTCTGATTTCCTAAAAAAAGCAGCCTCATGGTCAGTTTCTGTCCCCCTTCGAAGTGGTGTTGAAGTCGGCAGTCACCCCCTGCAGGGGTATAGAAGCGAGTGCATGGGACATTCTTCAGACTCACGGAAAAAGGCGTGATGAAGATAACAGCCATGTTAATAACAGAGCTCAGTCGATGGTCCGTTTTAGCAGGTGTTATCATATCTACGTTTTCGGGCCTCACTTATCCCTCTTCTTGGACGGCGGTTTTCTTCTGGCTGCCGCTGATCTCGTGCGACTTGACACATTGTTCTTGCTACGTCCTTGGCTATCTTCATTATTTTCTTCATTTGCACCATAATTTTCTTTTGAATTTCCAAGGCTATGTCGTACTTTTGCTCCTCGCTCATGTGAGTGTGACCGTTTCTTCGCTGGCTTTGATGGGTAGCTTTCGTTATACCCCATGTTGTTTATATTTCCCAAATATGGTCCCTCCCGTGGCGGGGGCAGAGGTTCGAGGTTTTTATGTACAAAGTTTTTGAATCAGTCTTCGGCAGATTTTCACGTTTCCAGTAATATAACTATTATCCCCACTATTGAATTACAATTTGATTCACCGTTTTGTATATTTACAATCAGCCAAGCGTACGACAAAGTGTTTTGGCATTCATTAGTCATCTTTTTGAACTTAGCAACACTGCTCTGGTGATATAGTAATATAAATATATATTATATATATATATTATATATAATATATATATATATAATATATATATATTATATATATCTACGTTCCTTTACAAAAAACTCTTTGTACACGCACATTGCAAAAATCCACTTCTATATACTAAATCTACTCTCAAACTAGTTTATCAGATTCGCTATATACACACAAAACACAAATCAGAGTTCAATAGTACCGCACATAATTTAAGAGTATAGATAGCCATCCATCACTTATCAAGTACTCTATTTACCATTCTCCTACTCACTCTCTTTGAATTATTCGCATATGTTTTGCAGCCATTCTTGCATATAACTCTCCACCTCTAAACGATTGTAATTCGATGTACTAAATTCTTTTTAATATTTTCACTCCTTAGGGAAATCTTATTGCGTATAGAGTGATCAGAGATTAAAGAGTTACTTTCGTTTTATGCTCTTATCGATATTTGAAAATATAAAAGAAACGACACATAAATATCAATAGTATCTAACTCATTTATAATCTTAACCCCTGCTTCACTATAAAATTATAGATTACATATACTTTTAGATTTACTTAGTATAACAGCCTGAATATATTAAATTTGTATTAATTTAATTAATATTAATTGTATAATTTAATATTAATATTATTATGTATTATTATTGAATTTATTATATTATTTAAGTATTATTAATTATATAATTATTAATTTATATATTAATTATTATTATTATAATTCTATATATATATTATTATTATTTATTTTATTATTATTTATTATTAATTATTTATTATTTAGTTTATTTAACATATTATATATATATTATATAGTGATAAATTTCTACATTTAATATATATATATATAAATTATATATATATAGAATAATAATAATATCTTATAATTATATATAACTATAATATATATAAATATATATAATCATTATATTATATATATACTCTATTATATATATATATTATATATACTAATATATATATATATATTATTATATAGTATTAATCATAATATATAATAATATATAATATACAAATGTAAAAGAGAAATATATAAATATAGCATAAGTGAGCTTATATATATATAAATTTTTTATCAAATAAGACTATACTTATAATGTACTGAATCGCAATTTTGCGGTAATGGGAAGACAGTGACAGCTACTAGCGGTTGCGGAGTTGTCTTAAAATGTGTGCTGAGTTGTTGGTTGTATGATTATATACATCAGATCATTGCCAAAGTTAATATATAAGTTATATATTTATATATTATTATTACTATAATATTATATAATATATATATATATATATATATATATATATATATATATATAATATATTATTATTATATATATATATTATATATATATATATATATTTAGGGCTGACTGTACGTCGGAGTATGGACGCACTATAAAAATATCTGCAGGAGAAAGAGGGTAAGAGTAAGAAAAAGAGAAGATACTAGAGAAGACACTAAAGAGGATATGGCTGATAATCTAAAAGCAGAACTTATTTAATACTCAGAAAGTTCTATAAATAAAGGTTTTTTAGTCTAAGAGAAGATGCTTCACTGGTGTGTGTTGAGGCCATAAAAATATATTTAACGATATAGTCAATTAAAATATTATGTCCAAAACCAACATGAAATACAGTTTTATAAAATTTTTAATTCAAATTAAAAATTTAATCAATTTAAAAATATCAAATTTATAAAGGTTTATACATAAGATTACTATTTTTTTTTATCGGACTCAAGAGGAGAAGCAACAAAATATTTTAAATCCAGGTCTTTTTAAATATTGAACATTTTATGAAAATAGAAAAATAAATCATTTTTTCCGAAATTAAATAGCTGAGTGGAGTGGCAAAATTATCTCATCAGTTCTTTTGGACATAAATGAGAATAATAATTATGGATCTAAAATTAAGAAGCTGTTTGTGGAGTTCTAGTTATGTTGTTGAGATTTCGAGACAAAGTTAGCGAATAATGAAGATTATCTTTCGCATGGCTACTTGAGTAGCTTAGAACCCTTCTGCTCATTTCACACTTCCCATTGTAACGGTCACAGCAAGTATATTATTATATCATACGCATTCTTGCGAACGACTACCACTCCTGCGAAATCCATATGCGGGACACGGTGTTTATGGAATAATAATAATAATAATAATTATAGTATAAAAATATAATATATATATATTAATATTCATATATTATATAATATTATATATATATTATAGATAAATATTAATATAGTGTAAACTATAAAGACTAACAAAAGCAGCCTAAATTTTTCCTAGGCTAAATTTCCCAACGTTTTTTTCAAAAAAGGAAAAATAGTATACAAATCCAGGAAATATCAGGCAATCATATAATAATAATAGTATCTATATATATATTATATTATATGTTATAAATATATATACTATAATTATATATATATATATATATTATATATAATATTTATCGTATATATATATACGTATATAATATATATATATGAGATATATTAATACTATATATATATATATATATATATTATATATATATATACATATATTTATATACTATATATTGAAAGGTGAACCAACACACAGATGAAACTAGATCTAATTTAAGAAACATAATATATCATTATATATATATATATTATATTATATATATAATATAACTTATATATATATATATATATTATATCTATATATATATATATATAATATTATTACTATATTATATATAAGCTATATTAGCTATATATTCAAGCTATTCTTAGAAGAAACAAATAATGAAAGTAAGGAACATTACATAATATATATTTTATATATAATAGTATATATATATATATATATACTATATATATATATATATATAGTATTATATATTTATATAATATATACTATATATATTATATTAGTATATTATATAATATATATTATATACTATATTATATATATAATATATATCATATATAATAATATATATATATATATATATATATATATTATAATATATATATATAATATATATATAATTATATATATTATATTTATCATATATATATATAGTACTATACTTATATATTTATATAATGATTATTATTATAATATATATATATATATGTAATATATAATAATTAGTATATACTATATATACTATATATATATATCTATTATACCGTATAAATATTTTATATATATATATATATATATATTAGTATATAATATATAATATATATATATATATATAAAACATACTATCCTCTTGTTTTGAAATTTACTGTTTAACCTTTGTATCTTAAATACGTACAGTCATATATATATACCTAAAGCATTATTGCTCTTCTTTTTGATTTACCGAGTAATACTTTGCCTTAAATCGTACAGTCAAAATACTGATTATTATGAGTGGAAAGTTGCCTCATCTCATTGCATTCGAAATTTTTTCATTTAAGAGGCATTGTTCATATTTAAATTGATTATGATTCAAACTTTTCTATTGATTCTTTTATAATTTTGTGTTAATCCATCTAAGTTTATTTTCTGAAGAGATATCCATTTTAAATGTGTATCTCATCTATATTCTAAATATCTTCTATAACACCAAAGAAAGATTTTTGAATCATCCTGATTTTATTTGTGGATGGCAATAATTCTTCCAAAAGTGTATCCATTTACAACCGTTCTGAGCCATTCTGCGTTAGTTCTTAAAAAGTTGTAATTGTTCTTTGAGCTAGAAGGTAACTTTCATCTCAATTGAGTTTATATTTTTATACCACTTAACACAGTAGGCAACAAGACCTCTCTCTTGTGCACCATTCCACTTAGTGGTTTAAATATATCAAAATGATCTTTAGAAGCTACATCCCGTACAAGAGATTCAAGAACTTAACAACAACATTCATATTTCTCTTTTTTCTTTATCTTTTGTTTTTTCACTATTTAGTATTCATTAAGTTATATTTTTTTTGTATTATTATAATTATATTATATTATATTATCATTTATTATATTATATTATAATTATATTATATTAATATTATATTATATTATATTATATTATATATTATTATATATACTATAATATATTAATATATATTAATATTATCTCATATAAGTTATATTTATATTCAAGACATATTAAATTAATATTAAATTATATTATATTATATTCCTTTTATATTATATTGTATTATTATTAGTATATCTATATATATTAATATATATATTATATATATATATATATATATATATATATATATATATATATATATATAATTTATATCAATGTAAACTAACTAAATATATATAAGTAGTAGGAAGGGTAAACTGCACACCGCCCTTGACCGCCCACCTGACCTTTTTTGACCTTTACCTTTTTGGGCCTTGAACCTTTTTTGAGAACCCAAATTTTTTTTTCGCACCTAACCCCATTGATCTCCTGGGTCCATTTTGACCCAACGGTAATTTTTCTCGGCAACCCTAATTTTTGTCAACCCTACAGTTTTTTGGCAACCGGTAATTTTTCTTGGCACCCCTATTTTTGCGCCCTTTCGAAGAAAGGGCGCGCCAGACGGAGGCTTCGCCTCCGTCGTACGTATTACCCCCCTATTTACGCCCCCCCTAATTTTTTCGGCCATGGGTCAATTTTTGCCCACGGTAATGTTTTGATCTTCCCTTTAGGGGCTTAGCCCTTTTTTGGATGTCTTAACCCTGATCCTGGGCAGCCTGCGCAGGTGCGAGGCCGCAACCCGCAGCCCGTTTTCAGCCCGTCGCGCTTACCGCATGCTCCACCTGAACCGTTGGTTCGCATCCGCACGCCTTGTGTCCCACCGCCGACGCAATTTATATATATATATATAATAATATATATATCTATAATATCTATAGTATATATATATATATTATATATATATTTATATAATATATATATATATAGTATATATATTCCTATACACACACCAGCCTACACACCACCCACACCACGGTTGGTCACGACTCACCGATTTTTTCAGCCGTCCTCTTTTCATCGTTTGCTTAAAAACTCCTTACTCCACTCAAGCTACCGTCTTTATGATGTCGAGTTCCTATCCGTTATAAATCAAATCAATTGAACATCGCACCTCTGCACCACCGAGCAAAACCCCTGTACCTTTTAACAGCCCGTCCAGCTGTACGAAATTGTTAAAATATAAATGTAATTTGCCAAGGTTTATAAAAGCAAGTCCGCGGTTTCCCAATAATAATTATAATATAATAATAATGCAATAATAATATCAATAATAATAATAAAGTAATTAATAATAATTATGATATATATTATATATATATATTATATATATAGTATAATAACTATATATATTATATATATATATATATATATATATATATATATATATATATATATATATATATTATATATATTAGTATATATATATATATATATATATAATATATATATATAAATATTGAAGAGGAAGAGAGAGAGAGAGAGAGAGAGAGAGCAGAGAGAGAGGAGAGAGAGAGAGAGCAGAGACGAGAGAGAGAGAGTTGCGGGCACATTTCGAAGCAATTTAACATTTTAGACGTGTTTGAGACACTGAAATTTTTTATTGAATCGATTTTAAGTAATATTTAAGTTATTTTTAATTATTTGATTAATTAAATTTGTTGGCGTATTTATTATTTTTATTTTATTTTCTGTTATAAGGACATCTCTCAGCCTGAGAATCACACAAAGTGAAACTCGAACCGAAAAATCACGTGTAGGATTCCAGGCTATCATTGTTTATTCTCCTTAATTTCCAAAATTTTATTCATTTTATTTGAATTATTTTATTCATTTTTATTTGAATTATTTTAATTATTTTTATTATTTTAATTATTTTAATTATTTGCATAACGTAATTATTTTCATTATTTTTATTTTTATTTTTGGTATTAGGTTTCGTCCAGCGACCTAACACGTGGCTTTTTACGATCCAAACATGCGCCTGCGCATCTTCAAAGCGAGCGAGCGAGAAGAGAGAGAGAGAGAAGAGAAGAGAGAGAGAGAGAAGAGAAGAGAGAAGAAGAGAGAAGAGAGAGAGAGATATATATATATACATACTATATATATATATTATATATTTATAATATGATATATATATAGTATATATATATATATATAATAAATATATATATCATTATATATATATATATATATATTAAACCTTGTTTGATCCATGATATTTCCGGCCTTGACCCTTGCGTATACCCTATACCCAGAACTACCCTAGCTTAAACTGCACCTAACCTGACCTAGACCTAACATAACCTAACCTACCTAACCTAAACCTAACCTAACCTAACCTAACACCTAACCTACCTAACTTACTAAACTATGAATAACTTACACCTAGCGTACACTTACACCTAGCCTACACCTATCCTACACTTGGCAACCTAGCTCACCCCTCCTTGAGCTCATCGGTACTGATGCCTAGCCTTTGCAGTATCGTGTGGCTAACATGAGTCATTGTAGGTCCTGACTGTTGTGATCTAATCCCTATACTTATTTCCGTCCGTGGACACACACACACACACACACACACACACACACACACACACACCACACGAGCGTACGCACACACCCACACACACTTATACTTATACACACACACTTATACTTAGATCACACACACACACACAAGAACAACATTCACTATGACACTTATCACACATTTCACTTATACACGACATTACTATGCCCACTAGCAGTTAATCCATAACACTACCATACACCCATGACCACTTATTAAGGCATCGTTAAACTCGGCCATAGACACTAGAGCATATACCACTTACACCTTTACACGCACCCATAGACACTACACTTACACTCACACACTTGATTATTCTTGATTCCTCGCTTAATGCCTCAGTGCCTGATAGCCTCATCTTTGAGGTTCATATTTGATGACGGTCATCTTTGAATACATCATAGTTTGATGATCTGCATCTTTGAATGAAATCATCTTTGATGGCTTATCTCTACCCTACCTCCTGTCAAGTTAGTTAAATTGATGTTTCTCCCCTAGTTCATAAGCTAACACCAGGGCTTCAGCATGAGCCCACCCGCAAAGGGAGCAGCCCGCACCCGCCGGTGCGTCTCGCCGAGTTCCCGCTCTGCAGCGTGCTCCCGCAGATCCGCATATTCCCGCGAAACGAAAAATGAATGATATCGAATGTAAAACTATTCAAGAATTCATTTCAAATATAACTATGAGTTCATCTCATTTTTATTCATACTTAAAACATTTTTTATAAAAACATTTTCGCGAGCCTAAAACTGTAACTCATCACACAGACCTATTATTTAACGCATATATTTATTAACATTATTTTTTTAACTTATACTTTTTACTTAATATCTTTTAATTTAACTAATTTTTAAAAATTGGTATTGTAAGAAGAAAAGATATTATTAATACTATAATAAACATTTTATTAGTACAACTGTAACCGAAATTTATTAGAACATTTAAAATTACATAATCTTAAAAGCAGTAAATCAGTAAATCAATAGAGGTGTGACCTAAAACCAAGGGGGGATTAGTAGCCTTTTGTTTTACTGCTTTACTGGTTTAACTCTCGCTGCATCTGCTTTAAACTCATGTTTTATGCTTTAACTCATTGTTTTTTACTACTTTAACTCATGTTTTTCTGCTTTAACTCATTATGTTTTACTGCTTTAACTCATATATTTATTAACATTACATACCTTAAAGCAGTAAATCAGTAAATCAATAGAGGTGTGGCTACCTAACACCAAGGGGGGAATTAGTATGCTTTTGTTTTTACTGCTTTAGCACTGCTTAAAACTCTTGTTTTAACTGCTTTAAAATCATGTTTTAACTGCTTTAATCTCATATGTTTTACTGCTTTAACTCATGTTTACGCTTTACAAACTCATTGTTTTACTGCTTGATACTCATGTTTCGCTTCTAACTCAATATGTTTTAACTGCTTTAACTCAATTATTTTATTAACATAATGTTTTTTTTTATTTTTGTTTTAAATACTTTTTAATTATTTTATTAACTTATTTTTTATTTATTTTTATATATTTTTATTATTTTTTTATTATTTTATTTTTATCTCTATTATACTTAGTGTTATTTCCTTCATGCCTATTGTTATTATTTCGAAACACATACACACACACACACACACACACACACCACACACAACACACAACACCCACACACCACACAACACCCACAACACACACACACACACACACACACACACACAGCACACACACACACACACACACACACACAACACACACACACACACATCGCACACGCACACACACAACACCTCTCACACACAGATTTCTTACACTCACCACAGATTTTACTTACACACGTATTTACTTACCTCACACACAGATTACTTACACTCAGACACAAGGACCGTTTACTTACACTCAGCACAACAGAATTTACTTACACTCCACACATCATTTACTTACACACAACAGATTTTACTTACCTCACACACAGATTTACTTATCACACACATTCACACACACAACACACACACACACACGCACACTCACATTAACCATTTAAGCGTAAATAATTTTATTAATACATTTTTCTGTTTTATGATTCAACACGTACATTTATATTACATTTAAATTAACTAAAATTATTTCAAGTTCTTAAAGCTTCTTATAATAAATTCAATCTCTATCTTGAACAAATTAGTATTATTATTCCATGTTCATACTTTTTGTTATAAATTGTTAACCTACAAGTGTTTAAAATACACTTTTACTAAACTTTATGAATTTTATTAAAACATATATTTTTCGTACGCTTAAAGCATCAATCAGTAAGGTCAGCCCCTACGCCACCCCCTACACACTATGCCATTTTTTTTCTTAATTGACTCTGCTTTACGTTACTTCTTTAGCCATGTAATAAGTATAAAATGACAAAATAAGTTCTTCTTTACTAACATAACATGTATTTTAGAGTTTAGGGGTAAACTCACTCGCATTTTAGGAAATAACAATTATTGCACCTTACATTTATATTATTCCCGCGATGTTAACTCTAAAAATATCTCAAAGTTTTTTTAAATAATTCGTGCATTTTCTTTTATTATTATCCTGATGTACATTGGAATCCCAACACGAGAAAACACAACAACCCGCACTCCTTACAGATAGGAAACTGACCTCTCTCTGTAAAATGGATTGAAATACCTACTTTCTGTAAAATTTAGGATAATCCTTTTTTGTACCCCGGGGTGATTTAGGCCTAATACCATGTCAAAAAATATTTCAAACTGACCTTTTTCTGTAAAATGTGGTGGCAAATAACACGTTACGCACCTAAATTTTAGGTGCTAAATGCTAAGGAAAACCTTTTTGTATGCCAGGCGGATTTAAGCCTATAACCAGGTCAAAAAGGTAATTCCAGTATAGACAATAATCGAGAAATTTTATTTTATAATATATTTCAAACTGAACATGCTGGATCGTAAAGATCCTTTAAGCAGGTAAGAAGGAATGTTTTCCTTACTTGTGAAATGGATGGGAGTATCCTTATCTCTATATGACCTTTCGTTTGTGATTGGTCGAGAATTAATTTATCGCTTTTTTTTTAAGGTATGTAATAACCCCCTCAGGGGAGGTCTCCGGAACCCCCGCTCTTTTGGTAATTTGGGTGTCACGGGGGTTCCTCTGCCCTCCCTACGGGGTTTTTTCATACCTGAAAACCAAAAAGCGATAAAATAATTCTCGACCAATCACATGTAGCCGTCATATAGAGATATAGGATGTACTCGCGTCCACTCACAGGAAATGGTAAAACATTTCTCTTACCTGCTTAGAAAGGATCTTACCGACCTAGCATGTTTCAGTGTTGAAATATATTTTATAAGGTTGATTCTCGAATCTTGTCTATACTGGGAATTACCTTTTGACTGGTATTAGGCTTAAATCCGCCTGTGATACAAAAAGGTTTATCCTAATTTTCAGACCTAAATTTAGGCTAACGTAGTTATTTGCACCACAATTTATACAGACAAGGTCAGTTGAAACTATTTTGACATTGGTATTAGGCCTAAATCACCCCGGTAAAAAAAAAAGATATCCTAAATTTTTCTGATGACAAAAAATAGTAGGTCAATCAATTACAGAGAGAGGTCCAGTTTCGTATCTGGTAAGGAGTGCGGGTTGTTGTGTTTTCTCTTGTTGATGGATTGCCAATGTACATAGATAATAATAAAGACAATACGAAATTATTTAAAAAAAGCTTTGAAAATTTTTTTGAAACTCGAGCGAATAATATAAATGTAAGTGAATAATTGGTTATTTTAAAATATAAAACTTAGAATGGATGTTTAAATAAAATAACATGTGTATGTTAGTAAGAAGAACCTTATTTTTGGTTATTTTTATACTTTTAATGGCTAAAGATAACGGTAAAGCAGTACAGTCAATAGAACAAAACATGGCATAGCTGGTGTAGGGGGTGCTAGGGGCTGACCTTGCTGATTTATTGCTTAAAAGTTAGACCATAAAATATAATTGTTTTTAATAAAATTTCTAAATTTTAGTAAAAGTTATTTTACAAAACTTGATCGTTATACAAAATTTAATAACAAAAAAGTATGAACAGTTCATAATAAAGTTATTTGTTCAAAGATAATGATTATTTATTATAAAGTCTTAAGAAACTTTGAAATAATTTAGTTATATTTGAATGAGTAATATAAATGCTCGTGTTTAATTAAAACATAAACTGGTATTAATAATTTATACGTATGATGTGTAAGTGAGTGTGTGTGTGTGTGGTGTTGTGTGTGGTTGTGTGTGTGTGTAAGTAAAGTCTGTGTGTGAGTGTAAGTAAAATCTGTGTGTGTAAGTAAATCTTGTGTGAGTGTAAGTAAATCTGTGTGTGAGTTAAGTAAATCTGTGTGTGTGGTGTAAGTAAATCTGTGTGTGAGTGTAATAAATCTACGTGTGTAAGTAAATCTGTGTGAGCGTAAGTGTGTGTGTGTGGAAGTGTGTGTGTGTGTGCGTGGTGGTGTGTGGTGCGTGTGTGTGTGGTGTGTGTGTGTGTGTGGTGTTGTGGGTGTGTGTGTTGTCTGGTGTGGGTTGTGTGTGTGTGTGTGTGTGGTGTTGTGTGTGTGTGTGGTGTAATGTGTGTTCTAAACTATAAAATAGGCATGAAAGTAAATAAACACTTAACTATAATAATAAAAAGAAAAATAATAAATAATGATAAAAATAAATAATAAAAATAAATAAAATAATAATAATAAAATAAATAAAAAGTAATTAAAACAAAATAAAAAAGAAACATAATGTTAATAAATAGATGAGTTAAAGCAGTAAAACATATGAGTTTAAACAGTAAAACATGAGTGTTAAAGCAGTTAAACATATGAGTTAAAGCAGTAAAACATGAGTTACAGCAGCAGTAATACATATGAGTTAAAGCAGTAAAAACATGAGTTAAAGCAGTAAAACAAGAGTTAAAGCGTAAAGCAGTAAAACAAAAGCTAACTAATCCCCCTTGGTGTTAGATCACACCTCTATTGATTTACTGATTTACTGCTTTAAGGTATGTAATGTTAATAAATATATGAGTTAAAGCAGTAAAACATAGTAGTTAAAGCAGTAAACATGAGTTAAAGTAGTAAAACATATGATTTAAAGCAGTTAAACAGAGGTTAAAGCAGTAAAACAAGAGTAAAAGACGTAAAAGCCAAGTAAAACAAAAGCATACTAATTCCCCCCCTTGGTGTTAGGTCCACCTCTATTGATTTCTGATTTACTGCTTAAGGTATGTAATTTTAATGTTTTTAATAAAAGTTCGTACAGTTTTGTACTAAAATAAAAATGTTATATATCAGACACTCTAGGCTTTTTCTTCTTACATACATTTTTTAAACTTAAAAATTAAAAAGTATTAAGTAACAAATAATGATAAGTAAAAATAATGTTAATACATATAATGAGCTAAAACTAATAGTTTGTAATGAGTTACAGTTTTTGGTTCGCGAAAATGTTTTTTAATAAAAATGTTAAGTATGAAATAAAAATGATGACTCATAGTATATTTTGAAAAGAAATCCTTTGAATAGTTTACATTGATATCATATTTTTCGTTGCCGGATATTGGGCGACTGCGCGGAGCACGCTGCAGAACGGGAACCGGCCGAGACGTCAACCTGCGGGTGCGGGCTGGCTCCCTTTGCGGTGGGCGCTCATGCTGATGCCCTGGTGGTTGTCTTATGAACCTAGGGGGAACACCAATAGTAACTCTGTTTCTTTGATGGGGGTAGAGATGACGCCATCAAAGATGATTTCTCAAAGATGAAATCATCATATAGCGATGGTAATACAAAGATACGTCCAATCAAGATAATGAAACCTGTCAAAGATGAGGCATCAGTGCCTGAGGCAATTTAAGTGCTGAGGCATTCAAAATATCAAGTGTGTGAAGTGTAAGTGTAAATGTGTCTATGGGTAAATGTAAAGTGTAAGTGTATATGGTCTAGTGTCTATGGCCAGTGTAAGTGCTTATAAGTGTCATAGGTTGTAGTAAGTGTATATGGTTTAATGTCAGTTGGCATAGTGAATGTGTGTAAAAGTGTAAGTGTGTATAAGTTTCAATTAGGCATGTGCTGTGTGTGTTGTGTGTGTGTGTAGTGTGTGTGTGTGTGTGGTGTAAGTAATATAAAGTGTGTGTGTGTATAAGTATAGTAGTGTGTGTGTGTGTGTGTGTGCGTGGTGTGTGTGTTGTGTGTTGTGTGTGTGTGTGTGTGTGTGTTGTGTGTGTGTGTGTCCCACGGACGGAAATAAGTTAGGATAGATCCATACAGTTCAGGATACGTACATGACCTCATGTTAGCACAGTTACCTGCCAAAGGCAAGGTGGCAGGTTACCTGGATGAGCTCAAGGAGGGGTGGAGGCTAGGTGCAGGTGTAGGATAGGTGT
>JABUQX010112592.1:0-38367 GCA_015478945.1 Trachelipus rathkii
TGATCATTGCGTTAGGAGAGATTCTCCCACTGGAGCCTTCCTCGATCGTCCGCCCGGGTAAGCCTTGAAGTTGAAGCCTAATGTGATGACACTCTCTCTTCGAAAGAGAATATCAATCATGATTGTACTAGTTATCTTTCGTTTTCAAAACCCCAATTTACCGTCTGCCTTGCACCGATATCTGCAGGAGTGGCCTCAGAATTCCTAATTACTCGCGCATTTTGCCAACACCGGTTCATACATCTAATTTCCTTAAATCCCTTTTAAAAAGTGCTGCCTTTCTCATTACGATGAAAGATATTTATAACGAAGTTCATTCCCTGCTCCCACCATTTGCGTGGTCCTACCTCTCTCTTCAAATCAAGCCATTCTTGCTGCCTGCTTTGTTAAAGGCAATCATTCCTGTCCATTCCGCAGTTCATTAATTGAGTTTACTCCTAGTATTTACTGACGGCTCTAAAAACCGGGCACAGTGTTGGGCGCAAACAGTGTGGATGCATCAGCAACCTTTCCCATACCCTCCCCCCTCATGCTTCAATTTCACAGCAGAATTAATGGCTATAATGATTGCGTTCTCGAATTCTAATCCTTAACCAAGAGATCAATCTTATGTCATTTATTCAGATTCGCTCAGCGCGCTACAAGCGCTTAAAACCCCCTTATTCTAAAAACAATGGTATCTGCTGTAAGGCAAATTTCTTCGGCTGCTCCATGCCCCAAGAAACAAATTATTTTTATGCTGGACCCCTTCTCATTTAGGGGTAACTGGCAATGAAATTCGCTGACAGAGAGGACAAAATGGCCACATCCTTCTCGGAGTTGTTTGTTCCAGGTACCTCCCGTTATGTACTTAGGACAAAGCTACCTCCCATCTAACCGATTACTATCCTGCTTCTCCGACGAAGGTTTTCGATCTTGAATGGCAGAGCGCTAGACGAATGATAGAGAGGAGCGAACTATAGAATATAAAGCCGATCATCGGGGAGTGGTCTTTCCTCCCACCGACGAAAGCGCTCACATACGAGGTGATACTTGCACGCCTCCGTATTGGCCACACCATATCACTCACAGTCACTATATGTCACGTTACCTACCTCCCATTTTCAAATTTTTCCGTAACCATACCCCACAATCTGTTCGCCATATCTTCATTGTTTGTTCCCAGATGGACAGAGAGAGAGAGAGAAAATTAATTACATTACTATCAACATTCAATCTTGAATGATGTAGCCATCCCAATTAAATGAAGCTTTAGCGGTTGACTACATCTCAATCTCTTCTCTTGCTAACACACTATTGGAATTACTCAAGATTAATACGTCTTCTTACTATTTTAAGATTCTAAACAAAGAATCTAACCAAAATAGATAACGAATGCATACATACAAGACACACAACATTAAAATTTCTATAATATCAGAATAACTGCGCCAATAATCCACATCCGCATCGAACCTTATAAAATGATACTACCTGAGCCGTATGGTCAATTTAACTCCGACAAAGAATGTTCTTGAATTATATAGGTGCCAGATTCTTCCTGTAACATTCTTAACCATGAAGTAGAGTGTAGATAATTAAGATATTTCGATAGAAGCCCCCCTCGGATTTTTATTATTATTAATAGAATAATAATAATAATAATAATTAATAAAATAATAATAATAAATAATAATATATATAATACTATAAAATAATAATAATAAGAATATAATTAATACGTATAATTCATCTCAGGCGTTAATATAAGGATAAGAATTAATAATTCATAATATACCGATTAATCGATTCAAATATAATCAATTAATATCAAAAATTTTATTTAATCGAAATATACTAATAACAACAATAATTAAAAACTTATAATAATCATAATAATATAATAATAACACCGTTAATAAAATAATACAATAGATAAAATAATAATAACTAAGATAATAATCATAATAATTATTAATATATTAATGAATAATAATAAAATAACTAATTAATAAAATTGATATAAAATAATAAGATAATAAATTCATATTGTACTAATATAAAAAACTAAATTAAAAATGAAATAAAAATAAAATTCAAATAATAAAATATGCAACATCTCTAATAAAATAATAATAACTATTATTAATAAAAATAGTTATTGGAATAAATTTAATAATACTAAAATTAAGTATGTATGAAAGTTTATAATATCATTATATTTGCAAAGCATAATAATAAATAAGATAACACTAAATGTGTGATTATATATTCACTTATTATTATTATTATGTATTATTATTATTTATATTATTACTATTTATATTATTTACATAGTAAAATATATTATTATTATTTCGTATTGATTAATTATATGTATATATATATTATCTATTATTTTATATTATTGATAATGTTTATTTATTATATTATATTATTATTATGTAACTAGTATTATTAATATTACAATCATCAATATTAATACTATTAAGAATATGAGAGTAGCAATAATAAAAATAACAAAACATACAGTACTAATACTACTACTACTTAATAATATAATATATAAATAATATAATATAATAAAATAAAAATAAATAGAATAATAATTAATAATAATAATCATAATAACTAATGAATAAATATAATAATAATAGAAAAATAAATCAGCATTTGTCTTTAATGAGTAATTTCTTGCAAGGATTTTTTCCAAATTCTTAAAAACCTTCTAACATTTTCATTTAAATTTTCTTAGGACAATTCTGGAACAATAACAAAATTATGCCTGGCTGAAATCGATTCCAAGCTTTCGTGCCGCATCACGGTGGACATTTTCAAGAAGTATTGACTAATTTTTATTAACGTAAAAAAAATTTAAAATAGTTACAATTTATTACATATATAATAAGTAAGATTAAACTAAAATTTAAAATATAGCGAAGGAAATAACTAGTGAAGTTGAATAAATTTAGATGTGTCTTTTCCCCTTTCTTCTCTTCAATTAAAAACAATGTTTAGGGATAATGCGGACATTTCGTTATATTTATATGATTCGGCTCTGCTTTTTACCAAGGACTTCGCGCAGCCTAAGATCGAAAAATCCGGTCTTTTTAATCAAAGATTATTGGACAGTAATTGCTTACTAACTTTCGTATTGGTGTAATTTTTTATGTTCTTATCCTGCATATGGAGTGAACTGAATCTACTTGTTGTACTCTGTTGCTGCACAATAACGGCGCCGAGTGAAGTATTCGCGATAACCATGTAATGGCATTAAATCCACCTCATTGCAATGGAAAATTGGTATTTATATTTTATATTGTTAATTAAATCGATGATCCTTATAATAATAATTAATACAATAATATAATATGATAAATAATCACTAACTAGTCATATGAATATAATAATATTATAATAGATCAAATCATAAATAATAAAAATAACTAATAAAAAATAATGATACATAATAATAATAATAAAATAATAATGAATAATATAATAATAATAAAAATAATAATAAGATAATAAGATAAAATAATAACTATATAATAATCTAAAAATATAGTATAATAATAATTAACATATATTTCACTGAGTAATGAAAAATTAATAATAAAATAAAATAAATTAATAATAAATAATAAGATAAAATAAAATAATAAACTAATAATAATATAATAATATAATAATTAATAAAATAGATAATAAAATAAAAAATATATAATAATAATACTTATGATTATTATTATAATTATCATATTAATTATTATTATTATATATTATTATTATATTAATTATTATTATTATTATTATTATATTATATTATCATATTATATGATTATTATCAATATCATTAGCATTATCAATATAATTATTATTATTATTATTATTTATTATATTTATAGCAATAAGAGGATCGAATATATGCTAAATATGCATAATAATACTATACTACTGACTACTTAAGTAATAATAATAATAATAAATATATAATAATAATAATAATAATAAATAAAATAACTAATTAATAAATTAAATAAAAAAAATAAAAAAAAAATATAATAAAAAAATAATAATAATAATAATTATAAAATAAACAATAATAAAATAATGACTATAATCTCAATTAATAATAAGAATAATAGTAATATGACATAAAATAATAATAATAGAATAATAATAAAATAAAAATTCGATTAATATAATAATATAATAATTAAATTAATAATAAAAATAAAAATAATAATATAATAAATAAATAATAGATAATAAATAATACAATAATAATAATAATATAATGATAAAATAATAATAATAATATATAATAATGATGATGATAATGATAATAATAGTAATAATAATAGTAGAAGGACTAAATTATAAAATAATATAATAATAATAAATAATAATAATAAAATAATAATAAATAATAATAATAATAATATAATGAATAAAAATAATAATATAAATAAAAAAAATATGTAATATTAAATGCTAAAATTACTTTAAATATATTAGGCTTCCTACTTAACACTAAAGATTGTCTCTTCCCATATAATCCTTAAAATTGAAAATTTTCCTTTAACCATCAAACATAAAAGTGAAAAATCCTCATCAGTGCCAGAATAATCCTTAAACAAAGGCACCGAGTAGTGCCTCTTAGTCGTGACGCTCTATTGCAATATCTCTATACTCCGTCTTTTTTTCTAAAAAGATCGACTTATTTCAAACGCTGGGATAAAAGACAATACGAACTGGATGTTCAGTTTCCTTTCAACTGCGATGGAGGATATGTTTTAAATTTTTGTCTCCTCTTTTCAACATTTGTTTTTATTCGCTTTATAGTGTTCATTATGAAAGGTAAATTTATATATAAATATAATAATATATATATATATATATATATATATATATAATATAATATAATCCTTCTTTACTTATTATATAGATAAATATACTATAGTAATATTATATAGTATATATATAGATATATATATATTAAATATATATAATTATATATATATATATATATATATATATTATATAATAATATAATATATATAATATATTGATATATATAATATAGTATTGATATATTATAAATATAAATATATATAATAATATTATATAATATAAGATAAATATTATAAGTACTAATTATTATATATATTATAATATATAAGATATAATATATATACAATATATATAATATATAATAATATATAATATAATATATATAGTATATATATATAATCATATATAAGTATATATATAATACTATATATATAATAAAATTAATATATATATAATATAATATATATGATATATTATATATTATAATATATATATAATAATAGTAATATACATATTATATTATATATTATATATATCTATATATATAGAATAATATATATAATATTATCTATATATATAATATATAATATATCTATTATATATATATATAATTATTAGTAGTATAAAATAAATAATATATATATATATATAATTATATATATATATATATATATATAATATAACAATATATATAATAGAATGATATAATATATATATATACATCCACCCACACTTCCGTGGCGGAGCTATCGTGGTGATATCTGTAATGACATCCGCAATTTAACGGACATCTTAAATTTCTCGCAGTGTACGAATTTGAATCTATTGATATATATATAAGTATATTAATACTAAATATATATATATATTCATATATCTATATAAATACTATTAGTAATAATAATAATTATCTGTTATCATAATAAAATATTATTAATAATAATTTACAGAATGAATTTACTATCATCCTCTAAATTCGTCATAAACAGCGAGATTTTAAAAAGATAATAATATATTATATCATCTATAATTATATAATATAAATATATATATAATATATGATATATAAATATAATATATATATAATATATATTAAATATATAATATATATAATATTATATAGTATTTAATAATATAATAATATATATATATATTAATATCTAATAATATATATAAATATTATAGAATAATATTATAATATAAATATACGTAATCTAATATATATTATATATATAAAAAGTATATAATTTTTTTATATTCTGTATTATTATTATATTATTGATGTATATTATTATTATATTATATTATTATTATATTATTATATATTCATTATTATTATATATCTATATTATAGTTTATATTATATTTTTATATCATATTATTATTATTATTATTAAATATATATATATTATTATATTATTATTATATTATTTTATTATTATTTATATTCATATTATTATTATGGTAGTATTCTAATTAAAAATCTTACTTTTTATAAAACTAAAAAACATGTAATAATAAAAAATATAAGGATAAGTAACAGTATACTAAAATAATATAATATATACTAGATAATATAATAATAATAATAATACTGTAATATAATAAAGCCTGCTAGCTAACAAGAATAGATCATAATTTATCTAACGAAAATGTCTTTCTAAAACAATGAATAATAATCAATAAATATAATAATAATATAATAATAATAAATATATAAAATACTAAATAATAAAATAATAATGATAAAAAATAAAAAATAATCATAATATAATAATATATAATAAATTAATATAAAATAATAATTAATAATAATTAAATAAATAATAGAAATATATATGAATATATATTTAATTATTGTTATTTAGCAACCGTGAATATATCGCACAAATATATATCGATATATATATATTATATATAATTATTATTATATATAATATATATATCTAATATATATATATATATAATATATATATATATATATAAAAGTATATAATAGCATCCGCAGACAGATGGTCATGCGAATGTCAAATTTTTCCTCATTGTCTAGTCGGATATGATTCGGATACGATACCTCCCTTGTATTTATTTACATCCAGTTATTTATTCGGATATTAATGTGATTTTATCTTCTAATGCTATTAGTGGTGCAGATGTTGATTTCGGCTTTATACAAATGCGGATGATTATGCGGATGCGGATGCGGATACGGGTACTGTTCTATCATTGATAAGTAGAAAATAAAAAATTAATTCCCAATTATATGGTAGAGTATTAACCATAAGAATGCTTTCAAGTGGATTAGGATTCGGGCCTAGGTTAAGGTTTAAGGGTTAGGTCTTTTAAGGTTAGAGCCTGGCTAGGACTAGGTTCATCATAGTGAGATATGATATTTTAGAACCTATATAATAAAATTTTGATCGAACCCTTCTTAAATATTTGGAGAAATGCCAATAACTTGGGATTTAGTTATTTTTATTGAATTTTATTATTATTATTATTATTATTATTATTATTATTATTATTATTATTATTATTATTATTATTATTATTATTATTATTATTATTATTATTATTATTATTAAATTATTAGTTATATCCTTATTATTATTATAGTATTATTAATTTATGATTATTATTATTACTTATTATATGTTATTATTATTTATTATATATTATATTATTATTATTATATTATTATATTATTATGATTATATTATTCTTTATTATTATTATTATTATTAAATTATTAATTTATTGATTATTATATATATATTATTCTAATATTTATTATTAATTAATATATTATTAATTATTATGATAATTATAATTATTATTCTATTAGTCTTATTACTACCTATTACCTAGTATATTATATTTCTTAATTATTATTATTTTATTATCTATATATTAGTATTCTAATATATAATTTTATAATATTAATTATTATATTATATATTAGCATTATTATTATTATTAATATTATTTTATTATTAATTATTATTTTATAATATTAATTAATTATTATTATTATTCATTATTTATTATTATTTATATTATTATAGTAGTAAATTTTTTTATTATATTATTTTATAATTATAAAGAAAATTTGTTGCGTCAATTTTAACAACTTTGTACAAGTTATTAGTATGGTCAAAATAAGTCTTGATTTTCGGCAGATATATATTTAGGATTCGAAATTAAAAAGAAGCAAATATTTGTAATAATTCTAGAGTCCACTGCAATACTTTCAGGCATGATCACTGGTTGAGCTAGGAATCGGAAGTTCAGCTTACAAAAAAAATTTCTTAACCTTGCGAAAAACATGAATAGTTTAACATTAATTGTGAAGTTTAGAAATAATTTTGAGAAAAAAAAAAAAAAAAAAAAAAAACCTTAAACATTTTTTACATTACAGCTATTATCATGGATACCAGGTGTACCTGCAAAAAGCCACTCAAAAACCATTCAAGCCATTCATTCATTAATTAATATCACATTCATGTCCGGCTTAATTATCATCATCATCATTATTATTAGTTATTATTAATCATATATTAATTATATATATTATTATTAATTATTATATTATTATTGATATTATATATTAATTATTATTTATTACATTATATTATATTATTATTATTATTATATTATTATTAATATTAATTATTCATTATTATTATTATTCATTATTAATATTATATATATATTATATTATATTATTATATTATTATTATTATTATTATTATTATTATTATTATTATTATAATTATTATATTATATTATTGATTATATATTATTATTATTTTATTATAGATTTTACTTCGCTAGGTGTATAAAATACAAAATGCGGAAGTCTGAGTGATATTCGCAGACCTCTAACCTATATATAGTATAATAGTATATATCTATATATATATAATATATATATGATATATATAATATATAACTAATATATATATATAATATATTAATAATATATAATTCGTCTCTAACTGTTGCCTCTTCAACTGGCAATTTGTTGTATACTTTTAAAAAGCTTTCCCGGTTAATACAGAGCGTAAGATATACGAGTATTTTTCTTTCGGAATTTTATGTTAGAATGAATATCGGAATTTCAGATAATTTTGTCACACTGCGATGAATATTAATCGGCATAAAAAAATTGGAATAATCGATATTTATTTCGTAATCCGGCATAAATAACATCGTATTAATTTTATATGTATTGATATTTTCAATTTAGTATTTATTTAAAATATTTTATTTATTTACAGTGAATAATAATAATAAAGATAAGAATAATATATATTAATAATAATAATAATAATAATAATATTAATAATAATAATAGTAATAATAATAATAATAATATCCTCCGGACATTAACAATATTTGTTGTATAATATTTGTTCGAAGATTCAGGAATCTCAAAAATTAACTTAATATAAATATAATATATATATATATATATATATATATATATATAATATATATATATTTATATAAATTATATATATACTATATGATAAATATATAATATATATATATTATAATGATATATAAGTATATTTATATATACTATATATAATATATAAATATATATATATATAAATATATGATATAAACTCAGTATATATATAATAATATAATAATATATAATATAATAATATCCACTATTTTTATTACATAATACTTTATTATAAGTATATATAACCATATACATATATCTATAAATATACTATATATATTATTATATAATCAAATATAAAATTAATATATAATATAATATAAATAAATATATTATTATATATATAGAGATATAATTAATATTAGTGCAGTACATATATAAAAATACCATACTAAACTTAAATATATATAATAACACCACTACATAACACTTTGTTGTAATATGCAAAAATTATATTAAAGTATATAACTATTATATATTATAATATAAATAAATATATAAAAGATAGATCTATAAATATAAAGATATATCTAGTAAAGAGTGCTCTATAACAAAATATATATATAATATAGATGGGGTCTAAATATAAAAAATAATGCATATTATTATATATAATAATAATATATATATATACAGGGTGAGTCGGGAGGAACGTCAAAAAAAACCGGGAGTGTATTATACACATATACTTATATGAATGACTAAATAATTCAAAAATTTAAACCAATTTTCATATCGCTTTCAAATTACAGCATTCTAAAGATTTAAAGTATGATCAAAAATTGAATGATAAGTTTAATTGAAAGGTATTTATCATACAATAAATTTTCAAAATTACAACCATGGAACCTGTTACATTTTCTGGCAAGTCTGAGAATAGTATTTGTTGCTCTCCTAAGTTCCTTTCGTTTTTCTTTTATGTGAGCATCAGCCAGTATAAAATAAGCGGCGAATTAGTGTATCTCGATTGTTCACCTTTCGTTTGTATGACTCATAAACAAAAATCAAATAGTCTGAGGTCTGGAGACCTTGGCGGCCAACTAATTGGCCCATTGCGACCAAAACATCGTTTTAGAAAGGTTTCATTTAAATAATGTGTAACCTGGCGAGTACAATGCTGAGTAGCTCTTTCTTGCTGATTGTACATAACATGTCGTATGTGTAGAGAAGCATCTTCTAATGGACCTTGTAAATCATTTTGCAAAAATTCCAAATGATGTTCCCCTGTTAGGCGATTCTCAATTATGTAAAGACCAATTAAATGACTGTTGGCAACCCCACACCAAATATTAACTGAAAAAAGTAGCCGAAATTTGATTCGACTACTTTGTGAGTATTTTCATCAGACAATCGATGGGAGTTGAGGGTATTTTCAACGCCGTAGCGGGGATTTTCGACGCCGTTACGAGTGAATATTGCTTCATCAGTAAAAAGAATGTATCGAACCAAATGACGATTAGCGACTATCCATCGACAAAATTGCACGAGTCTATATAGTCACATGATTAGAGGTGCTGTACATTCTGTAGGTGGTATGGATATAAACCCTGTTCTTGCAATGAACGGATTACTCTTGTTTAAGGAATTTTAAGGAGCTGCAATTCTTCGTGAGCTAGTAATGTGGATCTGTTGAATGTCTTCTCCTTCATTTACAATGCCTTCAATTACAATGTCTTCTACCTCTTTTACAATTTGTCTACGGGCACATTCAGATGTGATATGCGCTCTTTGTGTTTACCGATTTCACAAAATGTGCCGATGGTTTTGATAAATACTTTTTTTATCCGGAATTCTACGACGCAGAAACCGTCGTTCATACTCTTCAACTACAGCTGCTCCATTTCCGTTATAAAATTCATAAACAAACATCATATTCATAATTTTACCAGATTTGTGGCATTGTTTATCACCTTTATTCACAGTTGTCACACAATCTAATTTACAACTGACAGTTGAATCGTTGGCAACTGATACCTTGTATGTATTTTTTTCCACATTCTATACTACATTCGTGGTTGCATTATACAAACCATTTTTAGCACGCTTCTATTAGAAAACATTAAAATCCAATTACTACTTGTGTTTCATTCATACATATATGTGTAGAATACACTCCCTGTTTGTGCGTTTTTCCTACCACACACACACTATATATATATATATATATATATATATATATATATATATATATATATATATATATATATATATATTATATATATATATATATATATTATATATATATATTACAGGTAGTAAACATGGCAAATCAGACTACGGCTAGAAGTAGTCACGCATGCGTGGCGCATTAATAATTTTATAGCCCTGTAATTTTATTGAGATAGATGGCCCTTGTATGATATCGATTCCCATATGGTTTATAATGGTGATTCGGATCACTTCTAGTGTGAGTTGGTACCCCACCCCCCTTTTCTAGCACTTCTAATACGATATATCGCATGTCAGGGAATATACCCGATATAGATATCGATTCCTATATAATCGATGATGGTGAATCGATTCCCGTTGTGTTTGACGAAATAAAATCACTTATAGTATGAGTTAGTACCCCTACCCCCCTTTTCTAGTGCACCTAATCTATTTTTTATTCTTCAAGCTACAGGGTCGAACAAAGTGTGGATTAGTATGTAATGGATTCTACTGAGTCGATTGCCGTTGCATTTGAGCCGCTGGGATGAACCGTTGTGGTTTTAGAAAACAGAACCCCTTGTCCAAAACAGGGGACAAACGTCCCGAAAATGAGATTCCCGGGGGTTACTTTCCCGAACGTCAGAATCCCCGTGGCCTCAGCGGGGGTCCCTTGTTTGGTTTCAAATGACTCAAGTGAAACCAAAAAGCCATACCCTAGCAACGGAGGTGTTAAAGATATCGTATCCTCTTCAAACTTGGCATGCTTTCTTTATATGGGTCGGCATAGTTGTATTCAATGTTTCATCCTGCTACGCCCATGTTGGAAGTGGGGAGCTGGCCCCCAAAACCTAAAAATGGACTTAGAAAACTAAAATTTGGTGAGCGGTTAGAAGGGAATGAATGAAATAGAATGCCGATGTTGAATAAAGTAGTGGAGCATATGGGCCGGAGCCGGAGCCAGATTTTAAAAAACATAAGAAACATCCCCTTGCAACGGGTGTGCTAGAGACATCGTATTCCCTTCATTTTTGGTATACCTTCTTTATATGGGGCAACATAGTCATAGACAATGTATCGTGGCGCTACGCACATGGGGAAGTGGGTGCAGCCACCAAAACCTTAAAAAGGACTCAGAAGGCTGAAATTTGGTGAGAGGTTAGAAGAGAATGAATGAAATAGAGTGCCGATGTTAAATTAAGTATCGGAGCATATGGGCCGGAGCCGGAGCCGGAGCCGATAACGGAGCCAGATTGGAAAAACCTAATATTTTAGTGTCCTTTTCAAATGTTTTTTAATAACATAGATCTCATTTTTGAAGTTCCCAAAACTCTCAAATGAGTCGAGGACGCCTACCCTGGGGGGTCTCTCGGCACCTCTGAAAAAAAAGATACGGAGAGGAGACGATTATACTATGAATATGGTTTCAACTCTCTAAAGGTCCCGTGAAGGCAGGCAAGCGCGAAGGTGCCATTGCCCCGCAGCGCCTTCCCGCGCGGAACCGACTGCCTGCGCCGGAGCGCATAGTACTGTGGCACGCAAAAAATTTCGTAGTTGTAGCGTAATCGTAAACTTTTATTACCCATTTGTATTTTAATTTTCAATAAATCGTTTTCTACACTTGAGTCAACATATTTTATTTCATACTTAACATTTTTTACGGGGTATGTAGGAATTAATTTATTTACAGAAAATCCTGTTCATTGTTAAACATTTTTAATAAAATTTTTTATCGATCTTAAAAGCTTATAACTCATAAGGACGTCAGCGCAAATAGCTCCAGAAGGGGCTCTCCCTCATTCCCATAATCGATATATCATGATAAAGAAGTACTAGAAAAGGGGGGTACTAACTCAATAGAAGTGCCTCGATTCCGTTATAAATCACGGGAATCGATTTCTCATCAGCTGATTAGTAGGAATCGATATCATAAAGGGCCAACTATCTCAAGATAGAAAAATACAGCGGCTAGAAATTATTAGATGAGCTCAGCGATGCGTGAAACGTAACTTCTAGCCGTAGTACCGATTTGACAAATATATTATGAATTTATATATAATATATATATATTATATATTATATATATATATATATATATATTATATATATATATATATATATATTATATAGTAGTGCCAGGCCCAGTTTGACCTCTACCATACTTTTATATAAGATGGAATAGAGATATTTGCTGTTAAACTTGGAAATATAATTCATATAATGGGATACAGCTCGAATCCGTGTAATTTCAAAGTCGTAGGATGTAATTTAGAGGGGTCGCCCCCGACGGGTGGACGCCGATTTATTGCGCTTACGCTTTGTTGCTCTAGCTGAGTGGTTGATTGGGCTTAAATAGCATTTAGATTCGAGCGTGATGACGCTTATTCTCGTGGAGACGAGATTACGTTCAGGCGCGCGAGAGCTGTACACATACCACACACACACACACACACACACACACACAAACACACAACACACACACACACACACACACACTCTCTTACATATTATTATTACGTTATTATTATTATTATTATTATTATTATTATTCATATTATTATTATTATATTATTATTATTTATTATTATGTATTATTATTTTTTAGTTATTTATTATTAATTAGATCGAAGAAGTGATCCCGCGGGATCACTTCGAGTTGTTTAATCTCCCTTTCTGCGGTCTCCTTCGTCAACTTCAGACGTCTCCTCTTCCGTCCAGCGCCCATGTTGCGTTTCGAATCCGATTCAGTCTCCGTTCGAGACTGTTTTGTGTCGTCTTTGGTTCCGCTATCCTATCCTTTCACAGGCAGCAGCGCAGCAGCAGCAGCTCCGCTTTCGCTTCCGGTTCGGCCGCGATTCAACTCCGGACTCCGCTCGCCTCCGGTTGGGCGCGCGGCACGCGTGCCATACAATACACATTATTATTATTCATTACGTTCGAAGAACTGAGTTGTTTTTTTAAACCCTTCTGCGTGTCCTTCATCACGGTTATCCACGCCCCGCACCGCCCGCAACCCGCACGCATCGCACCGCACCAGCACCGCATTGGATCTGCCTCAGCTATTATTATTATTATTATTATTATTATTATTAATTATTATTAATTATTATTTATTATTATTATTATTATATTATTATTATATTATTAATTATTATTGTTATTATTTCCACCGCCGGTTTCTTCTTCGCATCCGGTACCGGAGTTTCGATTATATATATATATCTACATGGTTAGAGTTATCGTATTGGTTGACAAATTTGGAGGGGTGTTAGCTTGGGGGATATAACGCTCGTCGTAGACCGATGTTAAGTCCGTGGTCCCCGAAGGGGCCCACCCCATTTAAAAAAATCGAAGTGTTCGTATTGGCTGAAATTTGGGAGAGCGATTAGAGTGAATTTCTAGAAATCTTGGTACGGGAATCCGAGAAGTTGGCTCCGCACCGTGCTGGAGCCCACTGCGGTGCGAGTTAATAAACATTCGTATACAGACAATGTTGGTGTCTTCAAATAAGGGTTATTGAGGTGCGTAAATTTCAAAAATATTGATGGTTATAAGTCGTATGGGTTGGTCCTTAGGGCCCCCATTTAGGGGGTCGATGAAAAAAAGAGGCACAGAGTGCAAAAAAAACAAAGGAGGAAGAATGAAAGATGAATGAGGAAGGAAAAAGAATGAGAAGGAAGAAGAATGAGGAAAGGAGGATAGGAGTTGACAGCTGCACGGTGCTTGCTCCAGTGCGGTGCGAGTTATTAAAAGTATTTGTGTAATGCTGCAATATTGGTGTCCTTATATAATGTTATTGGGTCTGTAGATTTCGAAAATAATGGTTTTCAGAACCATCAAGAAATTAAAAAATAAATAAATAAATAAATAAATAGAATAAAATTCTTACACTTTTTTATGTTTATAAACTTACAAATTTAGTTTTTACTACCACTAAAGCAGTAAACTCACTAAATCAAACACATCCAACCAGCCTCCAACCCCTCCTGACATCTGTGATCTATTGATCTATTGATTAGGTCAAATTTTTTACTAAAATGTAAACGTTTTAATACCTAAAGGCAAGTAAATCACTAAATCCAACACCATCCACCACCATCTGGGCCACCCTCTCTGACCAGGTTGTCGAATCTAATTGATCATTGATCCCTTTTAAGATTGGAAACAATCAAGTCACATTTTTGAGTATCATTTTTGATAACATACATAAAATTCAGCTTCTTTATACACAGACAATCAAATATAAATGTCAACGTAACAATTTCACATTAATAAGCTACATAGCATCATCTAAAACTAAGAATATATTACATACAACAACATACAACATCTTACAACAATATACAACGGTTAACATTAACAAAGTTCACACTTAACACCAGTAAAAGCAACTAAACATGGGTATGCAAACGTAACTCTAATCTAGCTTTTTCAAGCATAACTCCTAACATATTAAAAAACGTTAATCTTACACTAACATAGTAACATTTAGCAAAAATTTTATCACAACATTGATTAATTTTCATACTGAAACAGCGAAAGTATGCTAACGTAAACAAGTTTTTCCACATTAATAAGCTAACATAGCAATCTATGAACTAAGAAATAATGCAAAGACAAACATAACACTCTTAAGCAGAATAACCAGTTCAAACATTAAAAAGTTCCCACTTAAACAACTCAGTAAATGCAACTAACATGGTATGCAAAGACGTAACCTAATTCTTACTTTTTCATTAGCATAACTCTAACATAATTAACGTAATCTTACCTAACAGTAAATTAACTAATTTCTTTCTCCACAACATTGTTAAGTTAAATCATACAGACAAGCGAAGTATGCTAACAGTTTAAAGTTCACATTAATAAAGCTACATAGCATCAACTAAAAAAATAATGCACAAAGACAAACCCTAACAACACCTTAAGCAGGAATAAACTGTTTAACATTAAACAAAGTTCCATACTTAACAACTCTAAAGTAACGCAACTAACATGGTATGCAAAAACGTAACTTATTCTTCTTTTCAAGCATACTCTCTAACATATTAACTTTAATCTTACACTAACACAGTAACATTTAGCTAAATTTCTCACAACATTGTTAATTTATCACAGAGCAGCGAATATGCTAACGTAACAAAGTTTTCCACATCAATAAAGCTAACATAGCGTAACTTGAGTTTAGAAAATAATGCACAAATAGACAAACTATTACAGCTTACACACAAATAAACTGTTTAACATTTATCCGAAAGTTCCTCACTCAAGAACCAGTAAAAACAACTAACAGGTATGCAACAACGTAAACCCTAATCTACTTTTTCAAGCATTAACTCTAACATATTAACGTTATTCTTACACTGACAATCAGCTAACAATTTAATAAATTTCTCACAACATTGGTTAGTTATACTGATCAACGAATATACTCTCAACATAAAAGGTCTTCACATAATAGCTAACATAGAATCATATGAACTGGAAAATAATGTACAACGACATAACCTAACACAATCTACGCACTAATAACTGTTAACATTAACAAAGTTCCACACTTACTATCATTAAAGTAATAACTTTACATATAGAAACGTAACGTTCATCTTTTCCAAGCATTATTACTAGCATATTTAACGTTAATCTTACATTGATACAGTAATATTTAACAAAAAATGGTTCATAGACATACTAACCATCATAATACCTACTGGTTAAAGACAAACAACTTAAAGTTTTACCCTCTGTTCTTCTTTTTTAGACTCCGCTCCTTTCAAGAACGTCCAACTCTAAACATGAAAATGATTTTACGCTATGTCCCTTTAACTATTCGCATAAAGTGATGCAATACTTATTATATTTGGACCTCTGGTGGAATACAGCAATTAGCAGTCGCATTTCGGTTACGATAAATATAATGACACATGCGTTGGAATAATCGAACTCCTCGTGAAAGATATCACAATCAAGCGTAGACGATGCAGGAGATGTCATCGTATCAACACAGCGAAAAAACTATCCTACTGAAGAAAATAGTGGTATAAACAACCCTTAAATTGTAATGAGATTCTTTTCTTTCCAACCAATCAGTAAGAAAGTAAACACAGATAAGCGACATACGAATGAACCATTTCAGTTCAAAAGGGTTATATATTCTCGTTCGCAACAAAAACAACACAACACAACAAACAACACACAAATAACATAGTACAATATTAAGTCTTTGGATACTAACCATGAATATATTGCTAACGTAACGATTGTTTTCACATTAATTAAGCTAACACAATACCAGAGCTAAGAAAATAATGTACAAGACATCTTACACAACTTAAGCACGAATAACTGTTACATTAACAAAGTTCATACTTAACAACAGTAAAGTAACTAACATTGCATACAACACGTAACCTATCATACTTTTACCAAAAATCTCCAACCATATTACAGTTAATTTTTACAGTTATAACATTAAAATATTTAGCAAGAATTTTAATCATAACCTTGTTTAATTATCAAACAGAGCAGTGAAAGTATGCTAACTGTAACCGAAAGTTTCCACATTAATAAGCTAACATACAATAATCTGAACTAAGAATATAATGTAACAAATGACATCCAACATCACATACTGCACGATATAACCACTAACATTAAAAAACTTTCGCACTTAACAACAGTAAGTACCTATAACACTTCGTCCAAAACGTTACCTATTCACACTTTTTTCAAGCATATCTCTGACATATCAGTGTCTAATTTTACATTAAACATCGTAATATTTAACAAAGGTTTTGCATAAACCTGTCTAATCATCAATACTGACAAAGGAATATTATATTGCTGGACGTGACAAAGTTTTAATCATCAACTCGACATTTTACTAAATTCATCATAACCTCGTTAAATATCATAATCCCCAGCGATTAATCGCAAACCATAACAAAGTTTTAACCAAAACATAACAAAAAATAACAAACTTTTATCCTAATAAATAAAAATAAGTTCTTTGATAAAATATCACAGCAAACGTAATTAATTTTACTCACTTAAAGCAAGTAATAAGTAATCAGTAAATCAAACACTCCATCGCTGCAGTCCCCCTAGCCCGTCCACCGCCTGTGATCTATTGAGCTATTGAAGATTCAAGTCATATTTCATGTATCATTTTGAACAAACATATAATAATATTTTCTTTATATACTAACCTACGAATATATGCTACCATAACATTTTACCATCAATAAAGCTAACAAATTCATACCGCGACTAGGGATTTAATGTACAATGCAAACTAACATACGATAGCGTATGAAGTAATAGCTAACCATCCTGAAAAGTCCTTACTGATCAGGGTTAAAAACTAGTTAACAGATCATCAATACTCGATATGTTCCCACTTTTCGAGCAAATATTAGCAACAGGTAAAGCAGTATTAATCTAACAAAATCCCTTAACAAAGTGACACTCTATCAAAGCTGCACATCTTTGACTATGAATTGACACTGATCTTCATCAAAGTGTTGACTCGTTTTGAGTATAGACATCATTTGAACTGTGAATAAAAGCGTAGACATTAGCAAAAGTCTAGGCAAACCTAATTCAACAAAACTTAACCTAGGTTCACGTTTCTACACACTCATCTGTCCAATTGACACAGTAAATCTTTACAAAAAACTCATCATTCTCTAACAAATCAGTGTATTCTTCCACACTTGTCCATGTAATCATTAAATCATACGACTTAACTTACGAAATAAACGTTTTCATTTAACCAAGATATTAAAACACACAATTACTCCAAGAGAAAACCAGGGGTATCGTCCCTTGAGAAACGGGTGTGAATCCTGCGAGGGGGGATCACCCGAAGGGGTGTAAGCGCCTTTGGCCTCAAGCCCGAAGGGCTGAGGCCTTACCCCTCCTTCGGAGGGGTAAAGCGCCCGTCTGATGAGTCCGGTATTGATGAAAAATAAACAATTCACATTCAACAGCGGACAATTTTCCTGAGTTCGAACAGAAATTCGGAATATGATTTTAATTTGGAATGCAATTTCAAATGTAATTCTTAGGAAATCATTCTGAAATTTTCTGATGCGAATCACTTGCAATTCTCTAGACGAGACATCAGACGTCATCAAATATTTCACAGTCATCCAGCGTTTTGCGATCTCTTACAAAAGAAAAGATAGTAAGAAAGATTCCCTTGGTTTTACAGACGTAAAGTAAGTCTTGGACGTTCGGCCAATTCTTTAGCTCTCATGTTTTTCGCTGCAATAGAAAAATAGTAAAGTTGTAAGTAAATAATTTCCTCAACTATGATGAAGCCTGCTACATGTCAGCATCTCATGGTTACAAGTAAGGTAAAGGAAAAGTAAAATCATCTGCAGTTTATTGTACATTGTTGTGCACTGTGTTGATTTAGTTTTTATCTTCCAGCCATGTGGAATCTTAAGAATGTTAAGTTATTTTTCACGTTTAAATTTGTTGTGTAAGTGGTTTAGGAAGTTTTTTTTGCTAAATCGCCTAAAAGGACAAGTGCACTTGATAAATATAGTTAAAAGAAGGTTTCCATCCAAAACCCGCACCAACTAGATGGAAAATTACCTAAAAGTTTTTTTTCCCTTGGGGCTTTAAGTTCAAAAAAATATTAGGCCGCCCCCCCCCCCCCAATAAAGAAATATAGATCTTTCTATTGATGTGAGTTATTTGATGAATTAAAATGATAATGTAGAGAATGGGATGAATACTATCAATTTCCCGAATTGGATTCAAGCACACATTTGGGTGATTTTAAATTAATTTTTTTTCTGTTCGAAGCATTTAGTGAAATATTTTCCTTTACTGATGTTTTATTTAAATGTCTTTCAGTCCCAAAAAGTTTTGGATATTACTTTTATTGTGCTAATGAAGTTTAGGAAACTACTAAAATTGATTGGAAGGAATAAACAAGATCTGTTTCTCTACAAAAGTGATATGACAATGTTTAAAGGAATGTAGTCTGGAAAATTTTCCATCAGAAAAACATCGTGATTACTATAGAAATCTATATAATAAATATCATTCAAAAGTTGTGAATCAACTAAGAGTCAGATTTAAATCTCTGGAAGATCTTGTTTTTATAGAACTATTAAACAGTCATACTTTTAAACAATACGCAAAAGATTTTCCTAAGAAACTTTTCGAGTCTCTAAGCATAATTTACGGAAGCCATTTTGACAAAATTCGACTGCAGAACGAATTTATAGTTGTGTATTCTTCGGATGATTTTAGAAATAAAAGTAATTGTACAACTAATAAAACACTTCCAAGACAATGAACTTTATGAAGTTATGCCTGAATTTTTTTAAACTTTGCCATGCTCATTGCTACGATAACATCTACACAGCAACAGTAAGAAAAAGAGCTTTTCTGCATCTGAAAAGAATTAAATGTATATCAGAGTATACAACAAAGCCGAACACTCGATTGTTCAAGCTTTCATGATGTCAAAAGAACGAACCTTCCTCTTGAAGTTAAGTAAATCCAGAAGATTTTTATGGAAGAGGATAATAAACTTGATTGATAAAAAAGGAAAGGGATGGACTATATATTTCAATATAAGGTAAGTACATAATTAATCATATTAACTATATATCTAATATATATATTATATCTATATATATATATATAGTATATTATATATATATAATATATATATTATATATATAATATAATATATTATATATATAAATATGTTATAGATATGTAAAAATATTAAATAAGTTTGTTAAATTTTAAAAAGAAACATTTCACAAAAAAAATTTTTAAAAAAAAATTTTGCATGACCGGCATAAAAGGTCACTGGCACGCCACTGGAATGTTACTGTGCCAGTGTAAGAATAACGTTAATATGTTAGAGTATGCTTTTGAAAAGTAAGATTAGGTTTACGGTTTTGCATACCATGTAGTTGTTGTTACTTGGTTTTGAGTGTGGAAGTTTGTAATGTTTAACAGTTTATTTTGCTGTGTAAGCTGGATAGGTTGTCTTTGTGCATTATTTTCTTAGTTAATGTTCGATATGTTAGCTTTTTTGATGTGGAAACTTTATTATTAGCAATCTTTCGCTGCTCTGTATGATAATTGAACAATGTTGTGAGAAATTTTAGTTAAATGTTAATGTGTTATCAATGTAAAAGTAACGTTAATATGTTAGAGTTGTGCTTGAAAAATAAGATTAGGTTTACGTTTTGCATACAATGTTAGTTGCTTTACTGGTTGTTTAAGTGTGGAACTTGTTAATGTTAACCTGGTTATTCCTGCTTAAGATGTGTTATGCTTGTCTTTGGGCATTATTTCTTAGTTTAGATGATGCTATGTTAACTTTATTAATGTGAAAACTTTGTTACGTTACCATACTTTCGCTGGTCTGTATGATAATTAATCAATGTTGTGCTAAATTTTTGCTAAATGTTACTATGTTAGTGTAAGATTAACGTTTAATATGTTTTAGAGTTACTGCTTGAAAAAGTAAGTAGGTCTACGTTTTGCAAAGTACCATGTTAGTCTGCTTAGCTGGTGTTAAGTGTGGAACTTTGTTAATGTTAACAGCTTTTTCATGTTTAAGGCTTAAGATGTGGTATGTTTGTCTTTGGGCATTCAATTTTCTTAGTTTGATGATGCTATGTTCTAGCTTATTAAATGTGAAGACTGTCTGTTAACGTTGACCATATATTTGATTGATCTTTGTATATAAGAACTTGAATTTAAATGTATGTTCTATCCAAAATGAATCTCAATGTGACTTGAATCAATAGTTAGATCAATAGATCACACCTGGTCAGGAGGGTGGCGGATGGTGGTTGGATGGTGGTTTTGATTTAGTGATTTACTGCTTTAGGGTATGTTAAATACAAATTTTTTTAGTAAAAATTTGCCTTAAATCAATAGATCAATTAGATCACAAGATCGGTCCAGGGAGGAGGTTGGGAGGCCTGGTTGGGATGTGGTTCTTGATTTAGTGATTACTGCTTTCAGGGTATGTAAAAAACGTAAATTTGTAATCTATAAACATAAAAAGTGTAAGAAATTTCTATTTATTTATTTATTTATTTATTTTATTTTTCTATTTCTTGATGTTTCTGAAACCATTATTTTTCGAAATCTAACAGCCCAATAACTTATTAAGGACATCCAATATTGCCATCATTACACAAAATACTTCTAATATACGTCGGCCACCGCACCGGAGCCATGCACCGGTGCAGCGTCCAACTCTATCCTCTTCCTCATTCTTCTTCCACCTTCCTCATTCTTCTTCCTTCCCTCATTTTTCAAATTAATTTTCTACATCTCCGAGTAAATTTCTATACGGTGTCAGTCTTTTTTTTCAGTCGGGACCTCCTAATGGGGGGCCCTAGCACCCTAGTACGGACTTATTAAGCCTCATAATTCGAAATCTACGACCTATAACCCTTTATAAAGAACCAACATTGTTGTTTATACGAATTTTTAACTCGGCACCGTGCAGTGGCCTCCAGCACCGGTGCCGGAGCCAACTCCTCGGATTCCCGTACCAAGTATTTCTAGAAATTCAACTCTGAATCCTCTCACCAAATTTCAGCCAATTACGAACACTTCGATTTTTTAATGGGGTGGGGCCCCCTTTGGGGGACCCACGGGGACGTAAGCATCGTCTACCGACTGAGGTTACATCCAACTAACACCCTTACTCATTTTTCAATCATACGATAACCCTAACCCCTGTATATATATATATCGAACTCTGGTACTGGATGCGAAGAAGAAACCGCGGTGGAAATAATACAAAAAAATAATAATAATAATAATAATAATAATAATAATAATAATAATAATAATAATAAAATAATAATAATAATAATAATAATAATAATAATAATAATAAGCTGAGCAGTCCAATGCGGTGCGGTGCGGTGCGGTGCGGTGCGGGGCGTGCGATGCGGTGATGAAGGACACGCAGAAGGGTTTAAAAAACAACTCAGAAGTGTTTCCTCCGGAAACACTTCTTCGACGTAATAATAATAATAATAATGTGTATGTGTATGCGCACGCGCGCGCGCGCCCCAGACCCGGAGGCGGAGCCGGATCCGGAGTTGGAATCGCGGCCGGAACCGGAGCCGAAGGCGGAGCTGCTGCTGCTGCTGCTGTAGAAGGATAGGAAGGCGAACCAAAGACTGACACAAAAAGTCTCCGAAGGAGACTGAATCGGATTCGAACGCAAAACATGGCGCTGACGGAAGAGGAGACGCTGAAGGTGACGAAGGAGACGCAGAAGGGATATTAAAACAACTCAGAAGTGATCCCTCCGGGATCACTTCTTCGATCTAATAATAATAAAAAAAAAAAAAAAAAAAAAAAAAAAAAAAAAAAAAAAATAATAATAATATAATAATAATAATAATAATATGTAAGAGTGTGTGTGTGTGTGTGTGTGTGTGTGTGTGTGTTGTGTGTGTGTGTGTGCGCTCTCGCGCGCTGACGTAATCTCGTCTCCGTTGAGATTACGTCATCACGCTCGAATCTAATGCCTATTTAGGCCTAAACTCAACACTTCCGCTCAAGCAACAAAGGCGTAAGCGCAATATCGGCGTCCACGCCTCGGGTGACCCCCTCTAATATATACATCCTACAACTTGAAATTTACACCCAGGATCGAGCTTATCCATATATAGATTATATTCCAAGTTTAAAGCAAATATCTCTATTCTTCAATATCGAAGGGTGGGAGGAGGTCAAATGGCCCTGTCACACTAACTCTATTTATTTATTATATATATATATATATTATACTGGGCCTTTATGTATATTTAAAAGGAGCTTCGTTCGTATGTACGTATAGCTGAAATGCGTGACGTCATACTGTGACGTGGGAGTTTGCGTAAGTGACCTAACTCTTTATCGTCATAACTGGCGTTATGCTACAGTATAATTGTTGGGATTTATGTTATACTATATTATATAATTATATAATATATTATATATATAATAATATCTATATATTACTATATGATATATATATATATACTATACTATATATATATATATGATATATATATATAATATTATTACATATATATATATATATATGTAATAAGTATATAATATATATTTGTGTTAATATAATTTGTTTATTTGTTGGTATAGTATTTTGGAATCTGACAATATATGCAAAAAAGCGTTATGAAACTGACAACCTGACAAGACAAGGGAATAGACTATGCCAAATAATATTTTTTTCATTTTTAAGTTATCTTGTTTGTACATGTCTTTTGAAGACTAATAATTATAATGTATATTTTAATGATTAAAGTGCTTTTTTGGCTTTTTTGCAATCTAACAATTTAAGCTTGGAACAAAAAAGTTTTATACAATCTGCTATTTCATGTGATGGTTTACTAAACAACGAGAGAAATTTAACTTTTATTGTAGGTTATGTAAATCATATTTTTCGCAGAAAAAAATTTATCGCTTCCTGATAGAAGAGATGAATGATTTAAAATTTTTTTTGAAGCCCTGCAAAAATTTCAAAGTTTACATATATTTAAACTATATATATATACTATATATATATAATATATATATATTATATATATTATAATATACTATATATATATATATATACTGCCAAACTACATAACACTACATACAGGCTCATATTATCCTTTCGGCAGCTAATAAACATCTATTAGTAAAAGTTTAGGGGCCTAGTTTTAATAGCATATGGGAGTCAGTAAAAGGTTTAGGGTTTACTTTTACGGCCACTGAGTCAACGAGCCCCCTAAAATGGAGTATTTACCCTTTTTCGGGGGTTCGAGCCGATGGGATGCGGAGGGGGGGACGTTTATACCCCGAGGGGATGTCGGAATGGAACCCCGCGACTACCCAAAACCTAAGGGACGGGGTTTCCGGGAGACCATCCCGGGGGGGATTAGTCCCCCCGTAGTCAACCTTGCTAGGCCGAGAAACCCGACTCTGACATTGAGGCGGACTACCGTGGGTATTCACGTTAGCTGATATACAAAAAACAATAATCCCAAAAACTGAGTTTTTGGGAAATTTAAATTCGCACAACTCATTCGTACTCTATAAAATCTCAAAACCTTTGGGACATTTTTTTGGGAAAAAAAAAAAACAAAAAAAAAAAAAAAAATTTTTTTTTTTTACTAATATATTATATCATATTATAATATATATGGATATATATTATATATTATAATATATATAATATAGGTTATTATATATATATATTAATATATAAATATATGAACGACAAGCGTAAACACAACTTCTGACGTCACAGTCAAACGTGACCCATGAAGAGTCTGACGTTGGACTATGACGTCACGCGCTTCAGGTATATCTCTACATACGAAGCGAACTCCTGGAATGTATATCTTTCCCTATATATTATATATATATAGTATATATATATATATATATCTAATAATATATATATATATATATATATATATATATTATATATATTATATATAATAAATATATATATATATCAAATATATATATATTATATTATTTTATATTATATATATATCTATATATTATATATATATATATATTATATATTTTATATATATATATATATCATATATATATATAATATATATTATTTATATATGATATGCATGATATACTGGTATTGTATGTACATAAAAGATCTTTGCGACAAAATTATTACAACTGTTTTGGAACAAAACGTACGGTCGGCTTTTTTTTCATTTAAAAAAGAACTGAAAAAGTTTTATAATTACCTTTAGATCAAGCTGGGTCCTGATAACTACACTACTTCACATGATTATTTATAGTTAATATTTATATTACTGTGCTTTTTAATTAACAGTCATGATACGTTCGAGAAATGGCGGTTTCAATAAAAACAGATTTCTTGATTATGCATCCTTCTAAATGGAATAGTAATATAGTAATGAAATCATCGCAAGAACCATATTTATTATTCCGCTTTGCATGAAAGGACGTGAAATGTGTTGAGCATGAACAAAGTTAACAAACGCTTTAGAGGTCAGTCGAAAATGTTTATACAAGTGAGACAATTCACTCCTCGAATCCACAATCGTCAACACGTGAAAGTTGGGGATATCTTACCATACCCTTTATATCATGTCATGGTAAAGGTCAAACTAAATTTAACGCAAGCTCCAACTGTTGCAAGATATAGTTGCACCGAATCGAGCGATCCTGCCCGCGCCACAGTTTGGGGGAGCTCACTGATCATATGTTTATATATAATATATATATACTATATATATATATATATTATATATTATATATATACTATATTATATACTATATATATATATATATATATATATAATATATATATATTATATATATATTATATAATATATTAACTATATATATTATATATATAGTATATATATATATATATAGTATTATATAATATCATATATATTTAGAGAGAGACGAAGAGAGAGATGAGAGAGAGAGAAGAGAGAGGAGCAGAATATAAGATCAATTTCCGCATGAATGCAATTGTCTGTTGTAATCTTGCCTTGAAGATGTGAAAGAAGAAGTTTGCATGCCAATTTGAATAAAAAAGCAGAAGATACTTTTCATTAGCTTTTTAGGAGAGATGGCTAACAGTTGTTCGTTACTCTGAATTAGTTTACTCAACAAAAGATTAAATATCATCTTCTAGATTACTCTACCGTGTATTTTCTTTATTTTGGAACAGCTATTTTCAAGTATTTTTTGACAAATTAAAGTACGTAATCATGTGAAAATATATATATATATATATCTATATATATATAATATATCTACTATATATATATATTATATAATTACTATATTATATATTATATATATAATATATATTATTATATATATATTATATATATATTATATTATTATATATTATATATTTATATATATAATAATATCTAAATATATATAATATATAATATCATATATATATATATATATAATAATATATATATATATATATATATATATATATTATATATATATATATTTATATTATATATAATTATTAATATATATATATATATAATATAAAATTAATATATATATATATATATATATATATTAATATATATATATATTATATATCTAATATCAGGGTGAAAATGAACTCTTCTTTTTATTATAAAAAAAAAACAAAACATAAACCAATGTTTTTTTTTATGCTATTAAAAACATTTGTTTGGTGTATTTGTTTTTTTTAGTTTAAATCAATATTCTTCAATTTTTTTTATTATTAAAGTATATACTATATATATTATAATATTTATATAATATATATATAATATATTATAATATATATATATATATATTATATATATATTATAATATATTATATACTATTATAATATATATAATATTATAATTAATTGTTAAATATAATATTAACTGTTTTTAATATATATATATATATATATATATATATATATAGTATATATATATATATATATATATTTATATTTATATATATATATAATTATACTATATATATATATATATACTATAATATATATATATTTATATATAGTCAGGGATAAGTAGATATATTACTGTTTAATTTGCCCCAATATCATATTCGATAAATATTATATATATTATATATAATATATTATATTATATATATTTATTATATATATATATATATATATTATATTATATATACTATGTTAGTTTTTTTAATAATTTTTGACAAAACATATTTATATTAAAGACACTCAAACAACTGTTTAATTTGAAATAGACATTTTTTTATATAATATAGATATCGGATTAAATTTCTATTATATATATATATATATACATATATATATAATAATATATATATATATATATATTATATAAATATAATATATATATATATATAGTATATATATATATATATATATATATATATATATATATATAGATGTCTTCTGTTATGTATGTGGCTCGAAAAACTTTGTTTTTGAGGTGTGCATATAAAACCTTTTTTGAAGTTTTATTTCGTGACCAAGACGAGAAATGGGCTCCTCGTGTGTGTATCATAGTTTTGATTGATTACTCGATATTCTCTCCAGTAAGCCTGTCCATCCTGTGCGTAAAACTGTCCCTCAATCAGCAGCTCTAACCCTCTCAACGAAGCTGCTTCTAGAGTTTGGTTTACTTTTGATTAGAATACACCATGTCCTTAACATACCCCTACAGGAAGATATCCACGGAGGTAATGTCGGGCGACTGGGGTGGTCAGAGAATTGAACCACCTCTCCCAATCCATCTTTGTGAGAATTCGTCCGTCAATGTGTTCCGATCGTCCACACGCGAGTGTGGAAGTGCTCCATCCTGCTGGAAGAACACGTTTGGGTTCGATGTCTTATCTAAAGGAACACATAATTAACTAACATATCAAGATATGTGTGACCATTGATAGTTGCCTCTACAAAGAAAAATGGTCCAATAACCTCATGCTTCATTAAACCACACCAAACGTTGGCCTTGGGGCTGTCTCGTTGATACCCTATGGTCTCTCGAGGATGTTCACTACCCCAAATACGCACATTTGCGGGATGAAAAAATTGACATGAAAACTGTGATCGACTTACTCAAATATAATGTCGGCCGAAAAAGTTGTTGTCGTATTTTGATGCGCTGAAGAACGTCCTTTCGGCAAATGTTGCTCGTTTGGTTTTATCGTCTGGTTTAACCTCATGTACATTGCATTTTGTATGCATAAGCTGCACATCGTGGACAGCTGAGTTTGGGAGACCAAGCTCACGTGAACCGCATAAGAAACGGATTTCTAGGGAATCTGCAGATGTATTGTATATGCGCTAATATTTCTCCTCTGATGTTCGTGATGGGCCACCACCATGCCTCTTAGCAACAGATCCTGTCTCTAGAAACGCTGCTTTTGACGCCTTGATTCTCTTGGCATCGGGAGGGCCTCTGTGATATTCTGCACGGAAACATCGTTGAACTGCAATAATGGACCCCAATTCTGCATACCACCACACGGTTTGTGCTTTTTCATCATTCGCTGTCATCTTTCAATTTGTACGATTTACAAAAATGATTTTCAACATCTGAAATAAAAGAAAATCATGCTATTACATTATATAAGTTAAATTTCAACAGCTAATCTACCATGTAACACCTAACAAAATTGTCTTGGTTGTTTATTATGTTCAGTATAACTGTTTCAAATTAGGGCGTTTCGTCCGAGACACCCTATATATATATAAATATATTATATATATATATATATATATATAGATATATCTGATATAAATAAAAAATATTTATATATAAAATAAAATATATATATAATATATATTTATATATATATATATATATATATATATATATATATATATATATATATATAATATATATTATATATATATATATATATATATATATATATATTATATAATATATCACACACATACTCTAACTCTTCACTACTATATATATTCTATATATATACATAACACTATATATTTATATATCTGATATATATATATATATATTAATACTATATGGAGGCAATACAATTTCCTTATTTATCCATGGAACTAAAGCTGATAAATCTTGGTTTACCAAAGATTACCATTGTCCTTAAATCCAGAAACTCGTGCTTTTTATAATATTTAATCCCGCATGGGTCCAAGAATGACAAACTTCAACTCAACTGTTTTCGCTCGCTGTCTATCTATCAACTTCAAACCTTTCCTCCTGCTGGAAGGTGATTCACTATATGTAAACTGAAAAGCGGGATTTCAGCTCCAACAATGCCATTATCGTCTATAGCTTTTATCTCTGGTTTTTCCTAAGTTTTCGAATCTATTTTTATGAAGAAGATTTATAAAAATATTATATCTTCAGTAGTATTGCGACGTCCGGAGCTCGACCAGCCTTTTCTCAAAAAGTATAAGAGGTAATATGGTCTGAAACTTGATATAATCTAATGTATGGGATACTAGCACGAATCCGTCGTAAATTTTCATCGAAGGATGTATAGTAGAGGTGGGTCACCCCCGAGGGTGGACGCCGATAATTGCTCTACGCCATTGTTGCGGGGATCTGGAGAGATGAAGATTAGGCCTAAATTAGCGTTAGGTTTCGAGCGTGATGACGTAATCTCGTCGCAGACGAGATTACGTCAGCGCGCGAGAGCGCGCGCGCGCGCCACACACATACACATACACATTATTATTATTATTATTATTTTTATTATTATTACGTCGAAGAAGTGTTTCCGCAGGAAAACTTCTGAGTTGTTTTTTTTAGCCCTTCTGCAATCTCCTCTGCGTGTCTTCGCACGCACCGTACCGTACGCACCGCACTGTACTGCACAGCTCGCCCTCCGAATATGAAGGATAGAGCTATGCCTCAAACTTGTATATGTTATGTGTGTGTAACAACTTGATCCTGTCGAGTTTTTGGTGACCCGTAGGTCCCTAAGGGGGTGTTGCCCCTTACGTCAAGGTCAAATTCGTCCTGAAAACCATGTTACGCTTAACGTATCGGGCTTAAAATTTGGGGATGTGAGCTCATATGATGACGCATTCGTCGTCGGAGATTGAGATTAACATCCCTCTGCGTCCCCCCGTAAGGGGGAGGGACGCTGCCCCCTCTAAAAATAAAATAATCGTAGAAACTGAAACTTGGAGACTGGATAGAGGACTTCGGAGTCAAGAAGTCGGGAGGTTTGGAGTCGGAGACGAGTTGGAGTTGAATTCGGAATTCGGAGTTCTGACCTCCACGGAGGGGTCTCAGTTTGAAAAAAAAGAAGAATGCAATGGAAAGAAAAAGAGAAGAAGAAGAGAAGAAAGGAAGAAGAAAGAAGGAAAGGAAAGAGGAAGGCAAGAAGGACAAAAATGAGGAAGGAGGAGTGTGAGGAGTAGGCACAGACAGCGGTGTAGGAGTAGATGCGGGTGCTTAGGTAATAACAGTCGTATAACAACAATGTTGGTGTCTTTATATAGGTTATTTGGTCTGTAAAATTCGAAAATAATGGTTTCAGAACAATCGAAGAAAAAAATAAATAAATAATATACTAATAAATAAAAATAAAATTTCCTATTCTTTTTTGTTTATACTTACAAATTTCTTTTACAGTCCCAAATCAGTCAATCCTAAATCAACACCATCCATGCCACCATCTTCGCTCCTCCTATCCATTCCTTGAACTATTGTCTATGATCTCAAGTCACATTTCGAGTATATTTTGGATAAACATAGTACAAAAAATCAAGTTTTTATACAAAGATCAACAATATATGCTGAGTAACAAAGTTTTTCAACACTATAAAGTCTTATTAGCAATCATCTGAACTATGAATAATAACCACACGCAAACTACCCATCTACAGGAAATATGGTTAAACGTTACAAAGTTTCACAATTAACACCATAAAGTAACTAACATAACATCCAAAACGTAACTTATTCACATTTTATCAAGCATCTAACATATAATTGTTAATTTTACATTAACCCATGGTAATATTTTACAAAAATTTACTATAACCTTGTGTAATTATATACAGACTGCGAAAGTATGCTAAACGTAACAAAGTTTCATATTAAATAAAGTCCACATAACATTACCTCTCGTCCTTAGACTCTAATATAATATACAATGACACACCTGACACATCTTAAGCAGAAAACTCGCTAACATTAAAACGATCCAATACTTATCAACAGTAATGTACTAACAAGACTCAAAAACACATCCACTCTGCGCTTTATCAAACGATATGCTCCAGACATGAACCAATGTAATTTTTACATTAAAATAGTAATAATTAACAAAAATTTAGCATAACCTTACTACAACCAGCATAATACCTAATGGTAAAGACAAACAAGTTTTTTACTCTCTGTATAGCTAAACCTATGACATTACATACTTAACCACAATTCAGCCACACAAAGGGCACCACACACACACCCAACACACACATGTGTCACAACAACCCAGACGAATAAACAGCATCATCATCAATGTAGTCAATAAATCGACATACGGAATAAAACAAGTTTTCATTTTAATAACATATAATTTTTCATTGAAAAGAGTGTTATCATAAAATATAAATAACATATAAATCATAACAAATAGTAAGTTTATGTTAAATATATTTAATTCATTCTGATCAGCGAACTCATAGGAATTCAAGTTTGGGTACGCTCTATAATATTTCTCTAAAGATTCACTTCCTTTGGAAAGGATGTAGTATAAATGCTTCGCAACACTAACCCATTTTTTGGCGTATGACCGATTCAACGCACTTCATTCTCTCAATACAAGAGAGAAAGTAACTCATCCAGCTGATAGTTATTATACGTAGTTCTTTGCACCTGTTACTACTGTATTATACGGGAACTATGTTTTCGGTGTACATATCATCAGATTAACATGTGCTATATGTATTCAGTCCTCAGTATGTCAACATCGTTAAGGTGGGATGTTAATTCGTTTTTATTTTAAGCAATGCTGTAATATTTTCAAGTGTTCGAACTGTGAAATCCTATCACGCTACGCAGAAAGGTCACACAATCGTGGGTTTCCAATAGTTTGGTACATAATGATTTTAAACCGCACATATGAAAGCGCTCTACTAATATACCTTCTCCACTCGGTCACCTCTGATGATATTCAACTACTCGGATTCCGTCGGATAACACCACCTATCTCTAGCCATGCAGCTGCGATATCGATAATCTTGACGAATCCATCAGCAACAACGAATAAAGGTCTATTATTTGAACCTCTGCATGGATACAAGCAATGTATCAGTATCCATCTGGTTGACGATTAAATATATAAATGACACATCGTTGGGAATAAAGAAGCTCCTCGTGAAGATATCCAACAGGTATAGAGATGTGGGGAGATGTCATCGTACCAGTAAAGCGAAAAAATGCCCTACTGACGGAAATCGTATGCGTAAACACCCTTAATAGGTAATTGAGATTCTTTTCTTTCAGGCATACAATCAGAGAGAAAAGAAATCAAGAATACAAAGCACGAACGAACCACATATCAGTTCAAAAAGGGTATATATTCTCCTCGTTAGACAACCACAACAACAAACAACAACAACAACAACAACAACAACAACAGCAACATCAACAGGGCGTTCTTTTTTTACATATTCACCTCCCTCCTTTTCTTTCCCCCTCCCACGCCTATATTCAACACAACAACAACAACACAACAACACAACAACAACATACAACACAACAATAACATAGTATCACAACCTTGTACGATTATTATACAACCCAACGAATATATGCCTACGTAACATTGTTTTTTTTCACACTTAATAAAGATTACATGCATTACAGGACTAAGCATATAATGTAAATACAAAATCTAACACACTTACGCTAGAATAACCACTAACATTAACAAAGTTTCCTTCTTAACAAAAGTAAAGTACCTAGCACAGCATACAAACCGTAAACCTATTCACACTTTTCAAGCATATCTCTAACATATCAATGTTAATTTTTACATTACAACTGATTTACGTAGCATTTGGAGTATCCATTTCGGATAAACATAGCGCAAAATGAGTTCTTTATATCACTAACCATTCCGATATAGTGCTAACATACAAGGTTTTTCATATTAATATAGCTAACATGCCATCATATGGAACTGAAGAAAATAATGGTACATTAAACAAACTAAACAAGCTTAAGAAGAATAAAGTTTAACATTTTAACAAAGGCTCACACTTACACCTGTAAAGTAAACTAACATTGCTACAAACGCTACCTATTCACTACTTTTTCCGAAGCTGATATCTTCAACATATTTAAGTTAATTTTTTAACAATTTGCATAGTGAAATATTTTCCGGATTTAATTCCTAATATTGTTCCAATAAGAATACGAACCGAATCGAATAATTGTAAACTAACATAGTTTTATCCAATACATAACACAAAATAAGTTCTGTTTTATATCTAACCATCGAATAGTTGCTTAACTCAATCAAAGCTTTAATGCATCAAATAAAGCTAAATAGTCATACGCACTGAAGATATACATGTACCAATAAGGCAACTTAACATACCTCGCGTATGAATAATCAGCTAACATCGCTGAAATTTCCCTACTTATCACAGGTAAAGTAGCTAAATAGGTCATAACAATACTCGATATGTCCCCACTTTTCTCGCATATCAGCAAGGTAAAGGCGCATCATCTAACAAAATCCCTTAAACAAAGTGACCATCTATCAAAGATACCAACATCTGGAACTATGAATTAACACCATACTTCATCAAAGTGTCACTCGTTTTGAGTATAAAATCAATTGACCTATGAATAACATAGACAATTAGCAAAATTCTAGGGGCAAACCTAACATTACGCAACAAAAATCTTAACCCAGGCTGCACATTTTCCTAAACCATCATCGTAGTTAATCACAGTTAATATCTACAAAAACTCAATCATTTCTCTAACAAAATCAGTGTTATTTTCACATTGGCATAGTAATATTTAACATAAACGTACCTACTTACGGAATAACGTTTTTCATTAATAAATTTTTACGAACATTCCACGAGAAAACCAGGGGGAATGCGCCTTGTAAACTAACGCTTTCAGGAGGTAACTTGAAATATTTTTATCCTTACCCTATTTTAGACCTCTACCCCCTTTCAGAAAATATCAGATTCAAAAACTGGTAGATTTGCAACAGCGCCATATCCAGAGGCGATTATGATAGCACTCGTAAGCCCTGTTAGAGCACTACTTGAGATCACCCCAGAGAGATGCAACGCAAGAACCCCTTCGGGGTACCTGAGGGGGTGTAAGCGTTAATAAGGGCACAGCCAAAGGGCTGTGCCTTCATGGAACCGCTTACACCCCTTTCCAGGGTACCCGAAGATGGTCTTCGTGCATCTCTGCCTGAGGGTGATCTCCAAGTGTGGCTTACGGGCTTACGTGCTTCAATCGCTTTGTATGTTTGCCGCTGTGCTCAAATCCTACCAGTTTTTTGAATTGATATTTTTTCTGAAAGGGGGTGGGGTCTAAAAATAGGGTACATAAAATATTCATGTTACCTCCTGAAGCGTTAGGTGTTACAAATGGGGCGCAATTTCACCCTGGTTTTTCTTTCGAAGTTATGTGTTGCTTTGATACTCTTGATTAATGAAAACTGTTTTAATTCGTAGTTAGGTACGTTATGTTATATATTACTATGACAATAACTGATTTGTTAGAGCAAATGATGATTTTTGTAAGATTTACTGTGTTAATGAACGATGATGTGTTAGAAATTGAGCCTGGTTAAGTTTTGTGGTAATGTTAGGTTTGCCTAGAATTTTGCTAATGTCTATGTTTATTCATAGGTCAATTGATGTTATACTCAAAACGAGTGACACTTTGATGAAGATGGTGTTAATCAATAAGTTCAGAGTTGGTATCCTTGATAGAATTGGTCATTTGTTTAAGGATTTGTTAGATGTGCGGCTTTAACCTGTTGCTGATATGCGAGAAAAGTTTGACATATGAGTATTGTATTGCGTATTAGCTATTTACCTTTGATAAGTAGGAGATATTTCAGATGTTAGCTGATTATTCATACGCGAGTATGTTAAGTTTGCCTTTGTACATTAAATTCTTAGTTCAGGTTATGATATGTAGCTTTATTGGTGGCTAAAGCTTTGTTTGGTTAAGCCATATATTCGATGGGTTAGTATTAGAAGAACTTATTTTTGTGTTATGTTTGGATAAAACTTTGTTATGTTTACAATAATTCATGGTCGTATGATAATTGGACAGATTATATAAATCCTTGTTAATGATTACTGATTGTCATGTAAAATTAACGTAATATGTTAGAGATATGCTTTGGAAAAGCTGTGAATAGGTTACGTTTTTGTATGACATGTTAGTTACTTTACAGGTGTCTTAAGTGTGGAGCTTTGTTTAATGTTACCTTTATTCCTTGCTTAAAGTTTTGTGTTAGTTTCTGTCGTGTAACATTATTTTCCTTAGTTCATAAGATGCCTAATGTTAGTATATAATTTGAAAACCTTGTTATGTTTTAGCATATATTCGATGGTTAGTTAGTATTTAAAGCTCATTTTTGTGCTATGTTTTCCGAAATGATACATCTAAAATGCTACGGTAATATCAGTCTGTTTAATGTTAAAATTACATGATATGTTAGAGATATGCTTGTAAAAAGTGTGAATAGGTTTACGTTTTGTATGCTGTGCTAAGTACTTTACTGCTGTTAAGGTATGGAACTTTGTTAATGTTGTTTTTATTCTAGCGTAAGGTGTGTTTGATTTTGTTATTGTACATTATATTCTAGTTCTGGTAATGCTTATGTTATCTTTATTAATGTGAAAACAATGTTACGTTAGCAATATATCGATGGTTAGTAATATAAAGAACTTATTTTTTGTACTATAGTTGTTGTTGTTGTTGTTGTTGTTTGTTGTTGTTGTTGTTGTTGTTGTTGTTGTCTTAGTTGTTGTTGTTGTCTAACCGACATATCTACTCTTTTGACTGGCTGTAGGTTTCCCCATTACTTGTTTCTTGTTTACTTTTCTCTTGAATTGGTTGAAGAAAGCGAATCTCATTACCTATAAGGGTTTTTTACGCATACGATTTCCGTCCGTATGGGACATTTTTTCGCTGTACTCGGTACGATGACATTCTCCCACATCTTCTATACTGTTGTGAATTTCTTCACGAGGAGCTTCCCGTTAATTCCACGAATGTGTCATTTATGATTTAATCGTCAACGCAGAAATGGATACCGATCTTGCATTGTAATTCCTGCAGAGGTTCAAATAATAACCTTTATTCGTTTGTCTGATGGATTCATCAGATTTCGATATCGCAGCTGCTGGCTAGAGAATAAGTGTGTGTTATCGATGAATCACGAGTATGAAATATCTATCAGAGGCGACCGTGTGAGAGGTGATAATAGAATAGACGCTGCGTTCTCATCATGTGACGGTATTAAAATTATGATGTACGCAACTATTGGAAACCATCGATGTTGAACTTCAGCCGTCGTGTATAGGTTTCACAGTTCGGAAATCTGAAAATATTACAGCATGTTTAAAATAAAAAACGAATTACATCGTCACCTTAACGATGTTGACATACTTGAGGACCTAATACATATAGCACATGTGTAATCTATGAAATTTACACCGAAACATATGGTTTCCGTATAATACAGTATACAGGAGTGGCGTTAATAACTATCAGCTTTGATGAGTTTACTTCTCTGCTTGTATGGAGAGAATGAGTGCTGTTGAATCGTCATATCGCAAAAAATGGTTTAGTGTGCTGAAGCGATTTATACTACATCTTCAAGGATGTTTGAATCTTTAGAGAGATATATAGAAGTTACCCAACTTGAATCCAATGTTCGCTGATCAGATGAATTAATTATTTAATAAACTTATATTTTTATGTTATTTATATTGTTTTATGTATTTATATAACGCTTTTTCAATTAAAATTATATGTCTTATAAAAATGAAACTTGTTTTACTTCCCTCGTATGTTCGGTTTATTGACTACATTAATGATGATGGGCTGTTTATTCGTCTGGTTTGTTTGTTGTTGTTTGTTGGTTGTGTGTGTGTTGGTGTGTGTGTGTGTGTGTGTGTCGTGTGTGTGTGTGTGTGTTTGTGTGGTTGTGTGTGTGTGATGGTAATGTTTCATAGTTTAGCTTTACAGAGATAAAACTTTACTTTGTTTGTCTTTTACCATTGGAATTATGCTGGTTAGGTAAGGTTATGCTAAAATTTTTTAATATTTTTATGTTAATGTAAAATTAACATTGTCATGTTGGAGATATGTTTTATAAAGTG
>JABUQX010112593.1:0-15886 GCA_015478945.1 Trachelipus rathkii
CAGTGTACTTCGTTCGGTTGCCCCCTCAGATGGGTGTTTAGCCGTTTCGCATTTATCGTGAAACGCTTTGCGTTTTCGTGCGCCGCTTCAGTCGAATTCAAATTCTGTAGTCTATTTGTTACATGCAGCACAAGAACTATTAGTCTCCAAACTATTATCTAATCTAACCTCAGTAAACACTGAAGTAAAATAAGCATTGAAAATGTTGACCAACTCCTTATCTGAACTCACTAAATTTTGTAATTAAATGGAATAATTGTCCTATTCTTACTTTTAAATTTATAAAAGCTACAAAACTTCTTCAGGTCCTTATTACTATTCCTAGCTAAATTAATTTTTTACTCTCTCTTTGCCTTTCTTATTGACTGGTTGTTTCTATTTTTTCTATAATTAAATAATCCTCCCTATTTCTACCCTTGAAAATTTTAAAATATCCACGCTTTTCATTGATTTTCTCTGTTATCTCTATTCTACCAAACAGGTTTTCCCTTCGCCACCCTAATGGGTTTATCTTATAAAACATACTGATTGAAAATTCATTAAAATTTTGCTTAAATGTTCCCACATGATAAAACAGTTTTGGTCTTTAAACTCTTTATTCCAGTCAGTTGTACTAAGCATGTCTCGAAATTTGGTAAAATTGCCATTTCGGAAATCTAATATTTTTTCCTAATTAACTTGCAATTTGGCCCCAGATATCACATTCATATTAAATCTAATTTATATTATGGTCACTAAGTCCTAAATTCTCCTCAACTCTAACCTTATCCACTATATTTTCATCGTTATTATTAAGTCTAATAGTGCATCGTGTCTTTTAATAACTTATTTACTGTATACTGTGTGTTTGCAGGTTTATTTGGTTTATTAAATAGATTTTCTGTGTTTAACTACAGTTTTTAATAACTTATTTTAATTTTGTGATAATTTAAATTAAATTAAATTTCCCAGAGCCAGAGATTTAGATTACTGTATCCTGTGTGGAGGTTCATTTTGATTATTAAATAGATTTTCTGTATAAAATTACAGTCTTTAATAATTGTTATTTTAATGTTGTAGTTTTGTGATAATATAAATTAAATTGTTTCCCAGAGCCATACTCTAAATTAGGCCACCTTATAATTTTTATATTAGCCTAGGCTAAGAAAGATATAAGCTTGTTTAATTTTTAACTTGTTTTAAAGATATTAGTTTATTTCTTTTTAGGCTTTAGCGATATTTAAACTGTAGTTGGTAAAATAGTAGGTACAAGTTAGTAAAGTTAATAATAATTTAAAGTATGTATGTTCTGTGTGATAACTGTGGGACTGTGAGAGGTGAATATGTGAATAGCTGCCCTGTTTGTGTTTTGAATGCAGAGAATGTGTTGTTAAGGAAGGAGATTGCAAGACTGAGTGAAAATATGAATGAATTGAAAGAAGTTGTATTTGAGTTGAGAAAGGAGGGAAGTATTAGAAAAAGTTAGTAGGGATGTCGAGGCGAGGAGGAAGCAGGATATAAGGGTAGACAGGAATAGTGACTCACCTAGGCATGAAGATGAGAGGGAAAAGGATAAAGTAGTTGATAATAGGTCTACAGATGAATATAGAGTTGTAGAAATTAGAAAAAATAATTTAAAGATGAGGATCTTGAAAGTCAGTCAGCCTGTGACCTGCAGTAACAGGTTTGACTGTCTTCAAATGGAAAGAGAGAGATCAGAGAGGGCCAATGGTAATGTTGAGTTTTCTAAAGGGAAGACTGATGCATTGCTAATTGGAAACTATGATATGATACCTAGATAGGACTTTTCAAAAGAATAAAAAGAAACGATTGTGGGTATGTTATCCAGGTGCCAAAGTTTGTGATATCTTGGATAGGATAGATGAAGAAATTGATTCTATAAATGTTGATTCAGATGTGATTGTGCATGTGGGTACAAATGATATAAGACTAGAAGAATTAATAGATTATAGGAGATTGATTCAAAGATAAAAGCTAGTGGAAAAAGGTGCATGATTTCTGGGTTTACCTAGGTTAGGTGCACAGGTCAGGAATGTGCAAAGGAAATCAGTCTTATCTGAAGAGGAGAATCGAGGTTGTTTTTATATGAAATTCAGTTTTGTTTGTAGAGAAAATTTCTGGATAAGATCTTTTGCAGCAGATGGAGTTCACTTAAGTCGTAAAGGTGTTGGGCTTTTCAGTACCAGTTTGGAGAGAGACTTGTTTAGCAAAAAACTAGGTAAAGTTGGGGGTGATGGGCTAAATCTGGATATGAATATTAGCAATGGTAACTGTAATAGTGGTGAGATAAATAAAACTATTGTTACAGTTTCAAATATTGATGATAGCAATAAAAATAACAAATAAATATATTGTTGTACATTGGGAAGCTCTAAACATTTCCCACATGATCGAGTCATTGGCTTATCAGGAATAGGCTCTGCATCATTTACTGGGCCAATCCTGTTTAGATCATTTACTGAAAAACCAGAAAAATCAGATTCTGGAATTCCTTCTATTTCTCTACTAGATTGTGCATTCTCTGGAGAGTCTGGAGATCCCACTGTAGTTGTGGAAGACAATGTAAGTCTTCTCCTAATAGCCTCCACAGAGCTGTCCAAGCTTTCAGAATTCTCTCCAGGTGATGATTGACTTTCTAGGAATGGCTGAGCACATAATCTGAAAGCAGTTCGACTTCGAATCAAGTGTTCCTGCAAAAATTCAGAGAGTTCCCTAAGGCTGAACCAGGATACTTTCTTCAGCTGAAGAATGAAAAGCATTTTCCTCCTCACTCACTTGAAGACTACTCTCTGCTCTCTCTGTTACTGAACTTGTTTGGTTTGTCTGGAAAGTTTCCAAAAGTACCAGACAATCCGGATAAAAGACAGTTATAACGTTTTCTTGAATATTTTTCAATAATTTAATTTGTTGTAAAGTTTTGAGTTTATCTTTCTCTGTAAGATGGAAACCCTCAAAGAAGTCTTCATCATCCTCTTCCTCATCGAATTTCCAGTTTCTTTCTGTCTTTAAGGTTCTTCATTCTCAGTTGGTATTATCATGGGTAATTCCTTCTCTGTAACCAGTGTTGCCTCAAGTACATCCCAGGTTTGGGGTTTATCCAATCCTTTTTGTTGGAATAATTTATTATTTTTAAGATATTCAGGTGGCAATTGCCATTTTCGTAATCGACGATGGTGTACCATATATTGACGATCTTCCAAGGGTGATGAAAGGATATAGGTTACTTGATTGGAATCAATTTTTATATTCTTAGTATGTATCTTATCAAGTAAAAGTCTTTTAAGTTTCTGTTCATAAATTTAAACCTTCAAATAAAATTGTAATAGGTTACCTACAGTGTAAACTCATTAGCAAACCTTAAAAATGTGAAAACTTAATATTGCAATAACTCTCAAAGTATCGATGATAGAAAAAAAATGAAGGTCATTTCTGTGTTCAGCATCAAAAAATATATGATTCAATAAAAAAATAAAAAGAAACATTTTTTGTGTTACATAGTGTTATTGAATCTGAAAGTTTATCATAATTCTTCACTCAAAAGAGTAAGTATAAATGTATTAACCAATCCATTACCCCAAAAAAAGAGATACTGATACGCAATACTATCGATACAGATATAATATATATATATATAATATATATATATATATATATATATATATATATATATATATATATATATATATATATATATATATATATATATATATATATATATATATATGTGCTGTTATGTATGCTATATATATATATATATATATATATATATATTACTTTCATTATTGATCTTGGATGTACAGAAATTTAAACTAGGCAGTAGGAAGGCATAATTGATACAATATAAGCATGATGTACCTAACCTACAATATAACATGCACTATTACACATACAGGTACATTTTGTCACAGGAGTAACATTTAAAAATTCTTAACAGCACTTGCTAAATTTTGAGTCTTTATAGGGGTGCAATCTTCAAAGGAATGTTCTAACTCTTCTACATTGCAAACAGTAGGTTCCAATGAATCAGTTCGATTCATCACATGCATGTAGACAAAATTTCTTGATCTTCTGGTAGTTTTAGAGTGCATAGGAGGGTTTCTTCTTTTAAATTTCTGCCATTTTCCTTTATTTTGCTTAGTAACCTACTTGAAATTTTTCTCAATCATTTAAACTTTCGGGTTTTACATACTTTTTTTCATGCCTTTTCAGTGGGTCTGAACATTCTACACGACCCGTAATTCAACAAATTTTTTTAATTAATATTAGTTCAAATTTATTAAATTGTAGTTAGGTAACTTTAAGTAACTAATTTTTAAAAATGTACCTCTGAAAAAAAACATTTAAATTAGATAAATGTGTTAAAATCACTATTAAGCAACAAAAATATTTTAAAACCAATATTTATATATACACGTTTTACATGTCAAAAAGTGAGAATTTGAAGAAAATTAAACTTTTTTGTAGTAGAATTACTTTAGAATTTAGAAATTTATATATGAAAGAAATTTTCAAGATAATCCAATGATATATATATATATATATATATATATATATATATATTCATATAAATATATATATATATATATATATATATATATATATATATATATATATATATATATATATATATATATATATATATATATATATATATATATATATATATATATATATATATATATATATATATATATATATAATATTATGGAGTTTACTTCAAAAAGTTTGAGATATAGCCCCCCAAAATATGGGACTCCATGGCCTCACCTGAAAAATGACACGCCCACATCTCGAGAATGGTTAGTCGTAGAGACATGGGAGTAGCACCATATATATAGCAAAAATTTCAGCAAAATCCAAGACTGGATGGTTACGACCACTGGTTATTGTATATTTTGACTAAGCCAAATTGACAGATTTTTAGTTTAGTTATTAAGGTTAAACTGCATGTCATGACTCATGACTATAACAAAGTTATTAAAGCTTGTAGTGTTGTTAGCATGTACTTTAGCTGTGTTTTTTTTTCTTTTGGTTGTAGGCTTTGTAGGTATGGTATATATATATACTATGTAAGTTGTTGACAATCCCTAGTGTGCTTTGTGGATTTGCATGAGCATGTTTGGTGATTGGTTCTATTGGCTTGACTGGGACAGTCTTGATAGGCCCAAGTGGCTTCTTATTCTCTTTATTTCTAATGTTCTAATTGTTATAATTATTTGCAGAGGTTGTGACTTTTTTGTAAAATTGATCTAAAAATTTTTTAAAAGAGTGAAGTCAATAGGAATCATTAGCTTTAATTTAAACTGGAATAAACCAAAAAGGGCACAAATCAATTTAAAATTCTGCAAGAAATGGCTGGATGTAATAAAACTTCGAATCAAATTTATATGGATGGAGGTGGTGATAGAAAATCTGATAAAAAACAAGAGGTTGAGGCTTTTTCGTCTGTTGTACAAAGCAGCTCTACTACAAGTAAAAAACCTGTCGTGAGGGATGAGATTATTTTGCTGGCTACTAATAGGATTTATAATGCAGAAAGAAAGGTAAAACGTGCAGAAGAAAATCTAAAGTTAGCGAAAAATCTAAAGAATCGTTCTAGTTGTAACCTGCAAGAAATAGTGCAAGAAACTAGAAATATTAATGCGCATGATGCTGTACAAAGATTGATTTCTATTTTGAAGGATAATGATGATGCTCTTGAAATAAATCTTCGTGGTGCAGAAGAAAGGGTAAAACATGAAAAAGAAAAACTAGAAGCTGAAAATGAACTAGAATTAGCAAAAGAATGTGAAAAAGAAAATCTAAAAGCTGAATATGCACTAGAATTAGCAAAAGGAAAGGTCATAGGATAGGTAAATAAGCAATTTTTTTTAAATAAATGTATTTTCTGTTATGTGCAAAGTAAAATAAATATCCACACAAAAAAATTTAAAAAAATATTTTATAAAGATGCCATATATTTGATGTCCAATATATTGGACATGACATCGTTAAGAAAAATTACTTCGTATGATATTCAATGAAATGGTTTATTGCCCTTTTCATGGATAGTACTTTTTTGAACTAAACAAGAAATTGAAGATTTGTGCTTGCAAGAGTTGTTTTCACATTAGGTGTCACTCTTTTAATCTGAAAATATAGGAAAATGAGCCACTATGTCTAAGCGTGTGGCACCTGATGGATTAGGTAATGATAAAATTTCTTTTATGAAAGCTCATACTGCAGATAGTAATATTAGTTATAGTCAGTTATTTTCTTTATCAATTTGCGAAAGAAGCAACAAGAGAAAAGCTTTTAAGTCTATTAAAGCTTCACCTTACTTGCAAAAAGAAAAAGATGAAGGAAAACTCTCAGATGAGAAGTTATAGAAATTTTTAGATAAGCTAATACTTGTGGTTAATCAACCTAATAGTGAAAATTTGAACATTATTATTAGAAATGAGATAGATAAGTCTAATGTTCCATATAATTATAAAGAATTACATGAAATAACGTTACGTTGTTCAGAATCTCATAAATTTGGCCCTATTATGGAGGAAATAATGTTGAGGCTTTTTGAAGAAATTAGTTATCAGAAAATTCAAAATAGAAATACTAATGAAGAAACTAAATTTGCTGAAAATATAGTTGGTAGAGAAGAAACATTTTTATTTGATTCATTCTTAGATTTTTTGATTAAAAAAGGGATACAATATCTAGAAATTTTGAAAAGAAATAATATAATAAATATGTCCAGTATTTTATGTGGGGCAGTATCTAATGCTCCTAAAGCTTTTAGGGAGTTGTATGATCTTTTTTAATAAGAAAGGGAATAAAGCACAATGTTTAAAAATTCTAGAAGACAATGAAGTAGGTCTAGCTCAAATGTCCATTATTTTTAATAAAGCAGGATGTATTGCTCCAATAGCTATTAAAGAGTTATATGACCTTTGGTTTGATAAGATAAGAAACAAAACACAACTTAAAAATTCTAGAATAGAATAAGATAATCCTAGCTAGCATAACTAGTATTTTGAATGGAGCAAGATCTAATGCTCCTAAAGCTTTTAAAGAGTTATGATTTTTGTTTTGATAAGCCTAAAGACAAAGCTATTTTTAAATTCTAAAAAAAGGGTATAAATCTGTCTAGTATGTCCAATATTTTATGTAGAGCAGGAGCAAAAGCACCTAAGGTGTTTAAAGAGTTGTGTATGACCTTCGGTTTGATAAGAAAGGTAACAAAACAACTTTTAAAAATTATAGAAGAAAATAAAATAAGTCTAGCTAACAACCTAGTATTTTAGGTGCAGCAGGATCTAATACTCCTAAAGCTCTTAAAGAGTTATGTGATCTTTGGTTTGATAAGTAAAGAAGTAAAACAGTATTTAAAAATTTTAGAAAAAAAGAAATAAATTTAATTAATATATATGTAGTACAGTATTTTAAATTATGCAGGATCTAATGGTTCTAAAGCTTTTAAGGAGTTAAATGATTTTTGGTTTGATATGGAAGGAAGCAAAACCCAATATTTATAAACTCTAGAAAAAGAGAAGATAAACTTAGCTAAAATATCTAGTACTTTGAGAGGAGTAAGATCTAATGCTCCTAAATCTTTAAAGAGTTTATATGATCTTTGGTTTGATAAACAAGGAAACAAAACAATCTTTAATAATTTTAGGGAAAAAAAAAATTTAACTAATATATTTAGAATTTTACACAGAGCAGGATCTAATGCTCCTAAAGCTTTTAAATAGTTATAATCTTTGGTTTGATAAACGAGGAGGAAAACAGAATATTTAAAAAATTTAGAAAAAGAAGGAATAAATTTAGTTAATATTCCGGTATATATCTGGCATTTTACATAGAACTGGATCTAATGCTTCTAAGCTTTTTATTAAGAAAGAAAAATCAAAATATTTAAAAACTAAAAGACAATGGAGTAGGGTTAGCTGAGTTGTCTAGTATTTTGAATGGAGCGCCATCTAATGCTCCTAAAGATTTTAGCCAGCTATGTAGCACTTTTTTTTTGATAAACAAAGAAATAAAGAAAAGCATTTAAACATTTTATTAAGGAAAAAGATGGGGAAAGAAAGTTTCATGATGGGTAGCTTATCCGGCATTTTATGTGGAGCAGGAGCTAAAACTAAAGTGCTTCTGAAAAATTTGCATTGTTTTGTGGACAAAGGAGAAAGAACGCAACTTTAGATGATCTCTATAATGCAGGTTTCAGACTTGAGTAACTTCTATATTACATGGAGCAGGAATATGTGTACTTCCTCTATTTTAGGAAGATTGCACAGTGTTTGTTTTGATGATGAAGGAGAAGGAACAAGTTTTAGATGATTTCTATAAAGCAGATTTTAGAGTTAGACCAGGGGATTTATCCAATAATATGAGTGGGGCAGCAGATAGTTTAGAGAAAAATTTCATGATTTCTGTTTTGTAGGAGAAACAAAACTGTATTTGAATAATTTCTTAAACAATAGTTTTACACAGATAAACTTATGAGATATTGTATGGAGCAGGAGCTAATATTTGTTCTGCTTTAAAAGATTTTCATTATACTTGTTTTGACGAGTCAGGTAACAGAAAGCAGCCTTTATACGATTTCTATCATGAATGTTTTAGACCAAGGGATTTATCCAGTATATTATCCATGGCAGGAAATAACGCTGCTTATATTTTTAAAAGTTTTCTAATAATAAAGGAAATTATTGAAATCATTTAGCTGAGAAATATTTATTAAAGGTGTTACTTAGAGTAGGATTTAGTATTTGTCCTGCCTTTGAAAGATTCCATAACTCACGTTTTGATAAAGCGTTAACCAAAACAGATTATTTAAATAATCTTATAAAAAATAACTCAGAAAATGATACTTAATTAACTATATATAAAAAAAAGTACAGAAATGAAAAAAAGCTCCTGCTTCCTTAAATATGAATATTAGTGAAGAAAGAATTGTGATCTAGCCATTAGAGGTCTTCACATGAGTAGCCGGTGTATCATTATTTATTGATGATTAATTGAAATAGCACAATATTCTAAGTATTTAGATAATAAGGAAGGAGTGTATTATTTGGCTAGAGAAGGTTTTAATGAATTTAAAGATAGAAAAATAGAAAATTGGTCAACAAATCTCCAACTTATTTAAGGGATCCCCAACAATGGATAAGGCAAAAGCTACAATAATCAGATAGCCTCTTCCGAAGTTGTTTTTGTCATGGAAAAGGCCAGTAATTTCATCTATAACATCCATAGAGACAGTGACATTTCCCACTTCAAACCTTTGCTATTTTCAATATGGCCAATGATATCTTAGTTTACTTTGTTCTGCTTCAATATCCATCCACATATCCCTAATCGCTAGGTCTCAGGTATTTATATATATATATATATATATATATATAATATATATATATATAATTATATATATATATATATATAATATATATATATATATAATATTATATATTACTATAATATATATATATATATATATATATATATATATATATATTATATATATAATATATATATATATATATATATATATATATATATATATATATATATATATATAACATATATAATTTTGAATAAAGCAATATTTATTTATATTTCAATAGTTAACAAAGATAAAGAAAGCATAACAAATGTCTCAAAGAAATGCTTGGGTCATTAACTATATACACAATGACAAAGTCATCTTCTATTAAACATCACTCTCATGCCATCTCTTTTCTTTTCTCATCCCCATAGTATTGTCCTTCCAAATATTCATAAAGACCTGCTTTTATTCCCACCTCTTTTGCTAACACCATCTGCTATTTGTTCTTTTTCCATTTATCCAACAAACCTCATCAATTATTCTTTCTTTAGCAATTTTTATCACACCAAATTTGATTCTTAAATCTTCTACTCTGTAACATTTGTAATGCGATTTAATGGCTTCCACCTCTAAAGAATTTACTGTCGAATAACGCCTATTAAATTTTTAATTTTCCCTCTCCCTGTTAATCTCCCCATAATCTCTTTATATATATCCCATTCCATTCCCATCACATATCGCCGCAACGGCTTCTGCTTTCGAATGGCGATCTCAGCAATGCCTATAGCTACTTTTTGAACTTCCATATATGGGTGCTTTATGTCCGCCTTCATCTATTGTATACTATAATAACCTATTTGCGATTCTCCTGTTCCTAACCCATTGAATGACGGCATCTGCAAACACTGACAAGTTAATTCCCCTTCTAACTTTCCGAACATAAGTTGTCTATCCTCTCCCTTTGTTTTTTCCATGATCTTTATAAATTTTTTCATCTTTTGTGATTCCATTCTTCATTTTTCCCCTCAAAACGCTCAACTTGATAAGATACTTCAGGTCTTGTTTGCTGTCCCAGCCAGTTTAATTGTCCCACCCCTGACTCTTACTCTTGTTTTTGCTCTTTCGTCCTAAATCCCTCTCCAAACGCTGTATAATTTCTTTGTTGGTATTATCAATGTTGTTCTATAATTATTCTGTTCTAGTATTATGTTGTTTCCTTTGTTCCTGTTGTCATGTATTTGAACCCCAATAAACTAAAGTTCTTAAATTCATGACTGCCTACGTGTAACCTTATTTTAGTTTTTTTTATAATTTGTATCTCAAATGTTTTGTCCCCCCCCCCTAACACAGATCATCTCTGCGACAGACCATTATCCCTCTTAGCCTGTAGCTAATGCTCATTCCAAGTAAATAAAGCCGGATCATATAAACTTTTAATTCCTTTTAGATCCCCGAGTATACGCACTACACTCTCATACCATACTTTGGCTGCATCTCTGAGTCCATATACTGCCTTCTTTAATTTCCATACTTTTTATTTGTATTGGGCTTCTGCTGGTGGTTTAACATATACAGTACATCGCTTTCTAACTTATTTCCTTGTAGATAAGCTGCTTTTATGTCTATGACTTAATAATGCCCAGTGTCATTTTAAGTGCTTCAGCTGCACATGTAGGTGCTTCATTTCCTTCATCATTCTCCTTTTTTCTTCAAACTCCTCTCACTACTATCTAAGCTTTACAATACTTTGTCCGTTTTTTTTTCTTTTTCCGTTATAACCCATCTAGTGTTTAACCCTTTTCTACCCTTTTTCTCTACGTTCCACCATTACGTCATGTTCTTTCCATTATCTGTATCTCGCTTTCTTTTGAGGCTTTTATCACATCTAATGCTTTTATCACATCCACTAATAGTATCTCTTCATCCTGTATTCTTGTTCGTGATTTTCAATCTATTAGAGTTGAGTACATTTTATTGTGCCATCATTCAAGATCCTTCGTGTTGAAACCATTGATTCCATTTTGTTGCTGTGTACCTTTCTAGGCTCTACTCACATCTCTACTCTTCTTCTCCTGACCTGTTTCCTTTCAAAGCATCTTCCATCTTTCACCTTCTCAGTTTACTTTGGTCTTTTCATGTCCTTGCCCTCTTTCCAAACAGTCAAACTCTTTCGTCTTGTTCAATTACTGTCGTTCGCTAGCCATAGTTTTCACTGTCATCATCCTCATCCTCATCTTCCATCCATTGATGTTTCTCTTTCCTCTCTATGATCAGTTTGACTCACTTTCGTTCTGATTCTGAAAATCCTCTAGGCTTTCCTGTTTCTCCGCTCAATTGTACTAAATCATGCCTCTTACATCTATGTTTTCATACATTCTTCTTTTTCTTACGCCTGTTGATGTGGAACCCTTTGTGTGTGTACAGAAAAGTGAAGATTTTTGGCCCAATATATATATATATATATTATGTATCTATATATATTATATCATATATAATATATAGGTATATATATATATATAATACTATATATATATTATATATATATATAATATATATATATATATATATATATATATCTATTAATATATATATAATATAATATTTATAATAGTATATATAGTATATATATATATATATATATATATATAGCTATATAATGATACTAAAAGCAAATAGATGAAGTTTCAAAAAGAAACAGCGATGCTATGGAACTTAATAATAACAGGAGGATAGAAAAAAGAAATACTAAAGAGGTGTATACCGTAGAGAAAAGCAAGGCAGGTAAATGAAGCAGTTTAGGCAAGAGGATGATGAGGACAATACAGGAAATAGGAAGCTCTTCTTGGAAGGAAGGCGAAAGGTTAAGAATAGAATAAGGGGCAATCTGCTTTTGAATTAAATGAACAGGGATGGTGCTTTTGTAACTGAATGAAATGGATGTGAAGGGAGTGTGGAAAGAACAAACTTCGAAAATCTGGCACAATATTAAAAGTAATGATGAGGTGTTAGTGAATGCGTGTGGTTTTGATGCTGCAAGAAGGAATAGGTATTTTGGGATGAGGTTTATTAGTAAGGAGGAGGTATTGGGTAGGGTGGAAGTTGAAGATGGTAAATCTGCAGGTAATAGGATATAATTACTAGTGAAATGATCAAGAGCGGAGAGGCGAGATGGTGATTGATTGGATTTTGGAAGTTGTGTAAATAAAGCGTTTATGGGAGGGTATATTCGCAAAGGGATTTGAGGAGAGCCGTACACCCATCGAGGTAGATAAAAGTCCCGTAAGGGAAGAAAAGGGGAAAGGCTGTAGAAATTATAAGGGGAATAAGTTTATTGAGTGTTGTAGGGAAGTATAGATCGTTGGTATGTTTGGTCGAAAGAGTGCGTCGAGTGACTGAGAGGGACTGATTGGTGAAGAACAAAGGTGCGTTTAGGAGTGGCACGAGGATGTGTGGATCAAATCTTTACATTGCAAACAAATGATTGAGAAAACTGAGGGAGAAGAAGAATAAATATATATCTTAGGTTTTATGGATTTACAACAGGCATATGATAGAGAGAGTTAATAGGGAAGCTTATGGCAGGTATTAGTGATATATGGTTTTGGTGGTAGGCTTCCGATGGAATCAAAAGTATGTAATGACGATAGTGAAAGCGTGTGTAAGATAAATGGTGTCAATGGTGATTGGTTTAGAATTAATAGCGGAGTCGGAGACAGGGTTTGTGTTATGTTCTCCTTGGTTATTCAATGTGTAATATGAATGGGGTTATGAAAGATTTCGAGTGGGGATAGGCAGGAAATGGTGTTAGAATGATGGAGAAGGAGATGAGTGGAGGGTTGCCCTACTATTGTATGCGGATGATTTGGTTCTGTGTGGCGAGTCTGAAGAGAGTTTGAGAGGATTGGTGGAGAGATTTGGCAGGGTATGTAAAAGGAGGGGTCTGAAGTAAACGTAGATAAAGTAAGGTTATGGTTGTGATGAGGACAGTCCTACAGTGTGAAAGTTAATGTTAGAATGATGAGCAGTCTGGAGCAGTGTCTGAGTTTAAATATTTAGGGTATGTGTTGGATGAGAAGGGACGGATGATGCAGAGTGTAGTAGAAAGTTGTGAATGGCAGGAAGGTGGCTGGTGGCAATTAAATCGTTGGTGAATGTAAAGGGACTAAAGTCTTGAAGTGCGCTAGAGTCTTACCATGAGGGTATGCTTGTTACCCCTGTGTTTATTGTATGGTAGTGAGACTATAGTCTGGAATAAGAAGTATAGATCTTAAAGTTCAATGTGTTCCAGATGGACAACTTAGGGGCATGCTAGGTGTGAAAAAGAATTAATAAAGTGAGGAAATGAACGTAATTAGAGAGTTGTGTGGTGTAAGAAAAGGGGTAAATGAAGAATAAATGAAAGTATGTTGAGATGGTTTGGTCATGTGGGAAAGGATGAATGAAAGTCGTTTGGTTAAGCGGATGTATAGTGGAGAGTGTGTTGGGAACGACCGGCTGGGGACCGAAGAGAAAGTGGATTGAGGTCGGTGAACGATGTCTGAAGGAGAGAAAATGTGAGTTTGGCAGAGGCGAGAATAAAGGTGCGTTTGGGGATAGGAGAGAATGGCGGGGTTTGTATGGGGGCATGGTTGTGGGTCACCTGGGCCAGGGGATGAACCCTTACATTGACGATTTTAGCCATAGTGAGGGTCCGCGTCCGCGGTCCGCATGATGCTCTAGGGGTGGATTTTCGATCTGTGACGAGCTGCTCACTAATTAATGGTACAGAGGGGGCGGTAAGGCTGGCTTTCTTTTCGAACGTTTGTCATGTTCTCCTACTGCTTTTTCTTTCCGATGCTTGTAGCGCACACGCTTTACCCTCCAATCTTTGGCATCTAATTAGTCTTTTGCAGAAGAAGAAGAAGATATATATATATATATATATATATAGTCGTTATCTAATATAATATATATATATATATACTATATATATATATATAATATTATATAATAGTATATATATAATATATATATATATTATATCTATAGTATATAAATAATATATATGGTAGATATATATATATATATATATATATACTATAATATATAAAGTATATTATATATATCAATATAATATAATATATATATATATATATATATATATATTACTTACTTACTTCACTTACTTACTCTCCAGGGAAGAAATTGTGCATCCAATTACCGTGAGGTATGCAGGGTCTTCCAGACATCTCTCGGCTGGGCCTCGGGGCTAGGTCTGCTTCAACCATCTCATTGTCTGAGCCTGGACATCTTCTTTAAAATCCTGCCACCGATTCGGGTCCATTTTCTTACGGTCTACCTCTCGGTCTTCTTCCCTCCCTTTGTCCATTCCCATTCTTCTTCTCCCTCCATTTTGTTCATCTTCCCCACGTATTCCAGATATCCCCAACCATCTCAGTCCTTCCCACATCCATCTTTAAGTATAATCTTCTTCACTCTAACAAGTTTTTCTTCCTTCTAGGTTACTTGCTCGCTCTCCTTAATTCTGTCCTCTTCAGTCTTCTTTCAATCCTTTCCCGGCTCACGCTAAGCCTTTATTTCTGCCATGGCGTCCATTTTTGGTTGCCGCCCTCCTCGTAGTCAGGTCCACGTTATCAAGCTGCCATACGAGCAGCGTCGGAGTCAATATGCTTTCGAAGATTAACCTTTTTAAACCTCCATTCCAACTATTTCCGTCTCTTCATCAATGGGTACAATGCTCTCATACCTTGTCCATATTTTTCCATTCTTCTAGTGATACTCTCCTTCCGCATCCTCCTCCCGTGTTAAAACATACCACCTAATAATAGAGCGCTGGGAAATCCACCGCCATTCGACCTCATCTTCCCCCACCATGCATCCTCATGCATTATATTCTTTTTCATCGTTTCTCTGTTACATTAATATCTCCGTCTTCTGTACATTCAGTCTTCAATCCTGCATATCCAACTACTTCCGCAAACAACCCATGCACCACCTCCCGTATCTTACTCCTCCTCCCTCACTCCAAACATGCTAGTTGTCCGCATAAGCCATTTATTCTCCATCAAAAAACTCCCTATCTCTCCTTCACTTTCTTATTACCAAACGTCTAAAATATAATATGAAAACAAAAATAGGCGATAATACACTCCCTTTGTTTAACTCCTGTTCTTACTTTAAACCATATTTCGTTTTCACACTCCGTTCTGATGTTAAAAACTAAATTTTTCGTACATACTCATTATTCGCTTTCTTCAGTCTACCACTGACTCCATAATTTTCTTTCATGACTCTCCATAGTCTTTCCCTTGGTAGCAGAAATCAAAAGCCTTTGCAGATAAATTAAACGCAACATAAAAACTCTTGCCATATTCTAAATCTTCTCCATAATCATCCTTAGTGTAAACAGAAGATCTGTCGTTCCTCTTCCTCCTCTATACCCGTGCTGTTCCTCCCCAAGTCTCGGCTCCACAATCACTCAACTTTCTCTCCAATATTCTTTCGTAGATTTTTGCTATGTGGTCCATCAATGAAATTCCTCTGTAGTTGTCACAGTTGCTTGTATCTCCTTTACCTTTG
>JABUQX010112594.1:5000-12500 GCA_015478945.1 Trachelipus rathkii
ACCATCTGGAGTTGAATAACTGTGCGAGTCGCCCGCTTCATTAGTAAGGTTTTTAAAACTTCTTGTTTTCTACAGAGTTGATGAGACGTGCAAACGTAGTATTGATGAAGGGATGACGATTAGGGTACATTCTTATCGAGACCAATGGGCTGTAATGAATTTAATTTTATTCTCAAAGATTAAATGTACAATTTCACTTATTTGGGTAACAGATATTAGAAAATATGAGCAGCACTTGAACACAGAACTTGACGCGACACGTGACCTTAGTAATATGTATATAAGAAGCGTGGATACGGAAACTATTATCCTGCTCAGTTCTAACACTATATTTGTGCTTATTTATTAAAGGTTGAGATGTGGCACGGAACTGGCAATTGAAAAATTTTCGATTGTTGCTTTTTTTTTTTTTTTCCCCAAAAAACGAAATATTAAAAATAAAAGTTTTTCAAAATTCCCCACCTTGTGAATTTGGAAAAGAGCGCGTTTTGGTGAAATGTTTATTACAGATATTTATCTGTATATTTATGGAAGATATATCATACTAATTTTTTTTCGCATAATGACGGTACATATATATATTAATATATATATATATTATATAAATATATATTATATATATATATTATATAGTATATAATTTTATATTATCATTATTATTATTACTATCTATATATATATATATATATACTATATTATATATGTGTGTGTGTGTGTGTGTGTATGGTGTATGTGTAGTGAGAGAGAGAGAGAGAGACGGAGAGAGAGAGGAGAGAGAGGAGAGAGAGAAGAGAGAGAGAGAGAGAGGAGGAGAGAGAGAGAGAGAGAGAGAGAGAGAAGAGAGAGAGAGAGAAGAGAGAGAGGAGAGAGAGAGAGGAGAGAGAGAGATGAGAGAGAGAGAGTGGCTAAAGGCTCTGAGTCTTTAATTATGTCTCTTTAAGAGTTTTTGAAATTGAATCAATGTCTTATGCAAATTGAAATCTTTTCAAAAGATATTGAAAAATGTTCTTTTTTTTTACGTCTTGGATTGAGTTTTTTGATAAAAAAAACTAATAAAATAAGAAAGAAAAAAGAAATATGTGGTGACAATACTTTTTTTTTTTTTTAACCTTTCTATTTTTTTTTTTTTTTTTTTTTTTTTTTTTTCTATTGATATATATTCTTTTAAGGATATTTTTGTTTCTCACAATTTCTTTTCTGGATTAGAAGGACAATTATTTTCTTTATAATTATAAATTATATTTATATTTATTTATCTTTATTTATATATATTAGAAAGATTTATAGTAAAAGTAATATTTATAAATATATGAAAATTAATAAATCAAATAAATGTTAATAAAACTTCGGAATAACTAATTTATATTATAAGGCTTTGGCTTTAATAAATAATAATATTAATAGAATGAAAAACTATAAAAGAATCGTTAATTAAGTAATAATAAAATTAAATAATTTATAAATAATTAAAAATTATAATTATTAATAAAATTAATAGAATTGAATAAATATTAAACATAAATAAATAGATATTAGATATTATGTTTAATCTAAATAATCAATGAAGATAATTTACTGTGAATAAATTACGACCTGCATTTCGCGTAATAAATGAAATGGCTAATGATAATTTTATTGGAAACAAGTTTATATATATTGTAATTTACTTTAGCTTTCAAAAAATTCATCACACACACACACGCGTGCAACCACTCACACGCACACACACACACCCGTATATATATATATATATATTATATAAATAAGTATATTATAATATATTATATATGATATATATTATATATATATATATATAGTATATATATATTATATATATATATATATTATAATTATATAATATATATATATAATTATTATTTTATTTATCTTAAAGTAACGTACGTTTTCTGGCAGAACTTATAAAAAGGATAAAGCAATATGGAGGACAATTCGTAAAATGTTTGTTTGATTCGACAACGTTTCCGGCCCAACTTGGGAACCATCAGCAGGTCTGAAAATTTAAAGTTTTAACATTTTAAATTACAAAACTTTTATACAATTATATGGAAGGACCAAATACAAACAACAATATAATAATAATAATAATAATAATAATAATAATATAATATAATAATAAATATAAAATATAATAAATAATATATAATAATAATAATAAATATAATAATAAGTAAGTAATAATTAAATAATAATAACACAACACAAACACAACAACAACACAACACAAGCAACAATAACACAACAATAACAATAACGATAACGATAACGATCACGATAACGATAACGATAACGATAAGATACGATATAATAACAATAATATAATAAAAATAACAACAAATCAAAATAACTATCCAACAACAATAAAGAAAAACAATAACAAAAAAAACAATAGCAAAAACATACATAATAATAATAATAATAATAATAATAATAATTAATAATAATGAATTAATAATACATAATATAAATATAATATAATAATATTATTTAATATTTAATATTAATATCAATTTAATATTATATTAATATTCAATATTAATATTATATTAAATATTATTTAATCATTATATTAATATAAATGAATATGAAAATTTCTTTATATTGAATATTTAATATTAATATTATATTAATATTAATTTAATAATATATAATATAATAATAAATAAGTAATAATAATAATCTATTATAATAATAGATAATAATGATGATGATGATGATGACGTGATGAAGATGATGATGAAGGAAGATGATGATGTTGAAGAATATGATAGATGATGATGATGATGAATGATGATGATGATGAATGATGATGATGATGAATGATGAATGATATGATGAATAGATGATGATGATGATTGATGAATAAGTAATAATTAAATAATATATAATATAATAATAATAATAATAATAATTATAATACTAGTAATATAATAATAAAATAATAATATATTAAATAAACAAATAATAATAATAATAACTAATGAATATGCACGGCATTTTCCAATTTTCCAAAGGTATCAACCCGCTTCATGATTGATTTTTTTTTAGGACTATACTGAATGAATGAAAACAGATTTCGTGACTTTTAATATAATAATTATTTATCCCACTTCAACATCATTAGAGACGAGTTCTAGACTAATTTAACAATTTTAATAAAATAAATGTTTTTTATATATATGTCAAATAGAAATCTACAGTTTTCTAACGCATTTTAAATCTAAATTTGTATACAGAATTTTTTTATATATCAAAATCCATATTTCTATCATTCATTGACCAATATGATATTATTGTTCGCAAATTAATTTGTTTGAACTTGATATTATTCCTTAATAAATGTTGTAAAATTTCAATGATCAATTAAATCAAATTTTTAAATCTTTTAAACAATACCTTTAGAATCTGTTAGTACAAACAATTGTGATTCAAGGAACTGGCATATAGCGTGGAAAATATTGATACGCCGTCGAATGATTTTATATTTTCAATCAACTTGCTTCATATATAGTACTTACATGTGCATATGATATGCCTTTTACTGAACGCATGCTATGAAACTGTTTGATGCAAAGTTCTGTATTGTTTTAAGTTAAGATTACCCCATAGGATCATTTTATTTTTATTTATCTTTTAATATTTACAATAATTATATTTAATAATGCTAAAAAGTTTAGTATATAATATTAAATTATATCACCTTAAATTTTTTTAAACTTCGCTTTAATATTAAGTTTTTTATTTACGATAATATAAATTAAACTACAAAGTAGAGTTTTGAACTAGTGTGCAAATGGCCATAAAATACAAGGTCGTTGTATAATATTATATATATATAGTAATATATATATATATATATATTATATATATATATATATATATATATATATTATATATAATATATATATATATATATATATACTATGAAGTGGAGATTCTATTATATACTATACTAATATATATATATATAGGTATAATTCTTATGGAAGTGAATTTCTCATGGAAGTGGTTTACTTTGGCGTTATACAGTATAGTGGCAAAAATAAATATTTATAATTGATGGAGTAAAAAATTATATCATTGATGTTTCAATCACAGTGATGTAAAATTTTCGCTCCTGAGAGGAACCAGCGTTGATGGAAAATTTTATGTCAACTTGATATAATTTTTTTTTCTATGTAAAATAGTAATTATATCAATAGAGAGATTCTATCTAGTCAAACTTAAAAAATGTTCAAAAAATTTTCCATTTCATTGTTACTGATGTTGATAATTTTCTTGTGCTTTTTTATTAAGAGCGGCTCAGACAGCCTCAATTCAAAAAAATTTCCTGCTCGGTGTAGTATGTCAAAATCAGAAATTTCGAGATTGGTTTGGGGGTTCCATGTTTGTTTTTCAAGTGTTCAAAGATCTTACTAGGACTATATCTATGCTGTGAGACACCAAGTTTGGGAGAATTAGTAGTATACCCGATGTAAGAGGCATTGCAGCCATCTTTATTACAATGAAATTGGTATACTACATGAATCACATTCTCCTTAGTTCCACTAGTTCTTTCAGAAAACGTAGAAGAAAGTTTCAATGATTTATAGTAACATCTAAGTTTTCAGCTCCAAGTGCAGCAAACGCTCCTTGAAATGGTATGTTTTCTCAAGAAACTTCAAAGCTATAAAAATACAGATGAACAACTTGCAGATGCTGAATCCGATAAATTCAAAAACCATTTATGGTATCTTTCAGAGGAGTTAGCTGCATTGTCTTTCTTTGACGATAAAATACGGCTCATACAAGAAAATGGTGGAGTCTTAAAGGTCTTCGTGAACCAGATCTACAAAGATGGGTAACTAATAGATTTAACAAATATTCCAGATAAGGATCTTGAAGATTTTGTAACTGCCGATACAAAAAGCCGTTTTTCAACCATGTTTGGATTATATCGAAAAATTTTTAACAAACTGTTGAAAATTGGTCTGTGATGAAAGAGGTTATTGCATTGAAAAAACGTGGTTAAACAACAAAAGTTCCGAGCTGAAAGAGGAGGTGAATATTGAATTGGAAGAAGTACAAAATAAAAATACTTACTAATTGATGAGGAAAAAAACAGTACATATTAAAGTTTGTTTCAATTATCGAAAGAATTTTCCAAACAAAATTAAAAGGACAACTATATCTTATCGAAAAAAATAATACGTTATGATTATGCCCCATTCTCACGAGTTATACGTAAAGATTCCGATTTCATTAGAAAGTATAAAAGATGGGTATGATAGCCTCCTTGGGAACTTCCACTTTAAAAAAAAGTAATGGACAATTTGTACCTCCTGATGATTTCATCGTGTACCACCTGGGATCCATGTGTCTCCTCGGTGTCATGGAACGCATATTTAAGACAGGCGCAATCTTTAAATGATTCGATTTAGACTGAAATTTCACGATTAATTGTTGTTCTCAACATTTGAAACAAATGGGAAAGGGTATCTCCAAAGATTTTTAAAAAAATTATTTAACTTTTCTTCATTTTTGCATCACCCTATTATATATATATATATATACTATAATATATATATATATATATATATATCTATATATATATTATAGTATATATATATATATAGTATATATATATATATATATTTATCTATATATAATAGTATATAATATATATACATATATCTTGCAGGGATTTCCACTTTTAGCTTTGCTTCATCTATTTAAAATTTCAATTTTTTTCGATATGTCTAACTTTCAAACTAAAGATTCCTCATTATAATATTTTTAAATCTTTATATTTTAAAGCACTATTCAATTTACAAGCGCTAAATATTAAGTTCACTACAATATTACAATAATTAAGCAATACACATCATTAATTATCGTTATCATTTGTCTAATTCAGTCACATAACTGAATTAAAATTTATAATGACGAATTAAAAAAAAATACAAACTTCTTTCAAAATGTTTCGTAAATGCTTGCTTGATTTGCGGCAAATTCGTACTTATAAAGCGATCGCGCTCGATTTGGGCATACACCATTTTTTCGTACCGTAATATATTAAGGCAATGCGTTGCAAATTTTTGGTAAGACTTTTAAACAACAAATTATAATGACGTTTTTTTTTTTTTTTACATTAATGCCTTAAATTGAGTGGTTATTTAATACGATGTAATTTATTTTATCAATATTTAAATGTTGTTAATTATTTAAAGAATAAAAATAATAAACAAACAGTTTTACATTGCTAGTCTGTAAGACTCGTGATTATTGCATCAAACTGGCAACCAGGTCACCGGGGCGCTCTGATATATAATATATAAATATATATATATCTATATATATATTATACTATATATTATATATATATATATATATTATTATATATTATATATAATTATATATATATATATATTATATCTAAACATATAAATATAAATATATATATTATATATATATATATATATATTATATATATATATATTATAATCTATATAATATAAATATATAGCCCTATATAATATACTTTTAAAATGAGGTTTATATTCCTATACTATATATATTTATATTATATATATTATTATCTTTATATTATATATAATAATATTTATATATATATATGTTTAGGAGATACGCTTCAATAAACCAAAATCCTAACTTTTAAATCTAAATATATATGTATATCAGTGTATATATATTATATATATATATATATATATATCTTAATTATATATTATATATATATATATATAACTATTATATATATATCTATATGATATATATATATATATACTATATATCTATATATATTATATATATATATACATATATTATTATATATATATATATATATATATATATATATATATACTTATATATTAAATATTATATATTATTATATATATTATAATAGATATACATATATATATATACTATATATTTTATATATATATATATATATTATATATATTACTAATATATATATATATATATATATAATATGCATATATATTATATATACTATATTTATATATATATATATATATATATTATATATATATATATATATTATATATATAGCGATATAACAGCCTCACATTCCTCAGACACTTATTTATTAATGGCCTTCAACAATCTCATCACACGATCCATATCAGTATAAAGCCCATCGACATTAACAAGCCTTTGACACTGTCCAATCTCCTTATAAAAAAATTCTTCAATCCCCCCTAGAAAACAACGATAAAAAGTGGCTCTCAACTTTCTCACCAATCGATACGCCAAAGTCTTCATAAAACACCCTCTCACACTAGATTAAACTACAACGGCGTACTCACAGGGCGCCCATGTCTCTCTCATTCCTCTCAATCTATTCCAGCACTATGCCACCCAACCACAATCAAAACTAATTCATACGCAGACGACATCCGTCTCATTTCCCAACATCCACGTTGTAATACGCACCCAACATCCAAAAGAATCTCAATT
>JABUQX010112594.1:17500-20000 GCA_015478945.1 Trachelipus rathkii
GGATAGAGATAATAGGTTAAGTTAGGTAGGTTTAGTTAGGTTTAGGTTAGGTTAGTTTAAGTTTTGTACCTCGGTAGTCACAGTAAAGTTTCTACAAATTTGCCATAATATCTATAATATAAAAATATTATATATATTCAATAAATAACTAATAAAACCATTATAAAATAATAATCAAACACTATACTATAATAACACAATATATAATATATAAAGAATATATATATTAGATATATATAGATATATGTTGGATATTAAATATACTACTATATAATAATACATATATAAATATACTAAAAATATATTATACTATATTATAATACCTTATAGTATATATATAAAATAAATACTAGTATCTTTCTATTCTCTATCTATACCATTAATACTATAAGACACAAATATATATAATATATATATTAATTAGATATATTATATTGAGGTAATATATATTCCTGTTTTTCAATATCTAATTATTCTATTGCGAATATAACAAAAATTATTTCATTTTGCTTGATTCGGCAAATCATATCGACCATGCTAATGCAAAATATTAAAAGAACGTGGGATTTGTTTAATAAATTTAGTGAGATTAGTGATAAATAGGCTAGAATGAACTAGTGAACTAGTCACGCTAGAAGTTTTATCGACTTTATCGACTTTAATATATCGATAGACTTGTTCGTGTGAGCATATACGATCTAGATCAACTGGTGAAACAATTGAGTAATGGCGTCACCTTCCTGTGTTGTTTGGCCTTACTTCGATATTTGTGTTGTTCTCTGAACCAATGAACGCCAGACGGGTTAATATATCAGTGATGTATTTTTTAAATTGAAATATGAGAAATGGAACCTACTCAGAAATAAATTCTTGTGTCATGAGAGATGCTGGTACCAATATAAAGAAAGCTCTGTTTCTTTTCTGAGTGATTAACACAATTCACCAATATCAACTGTATCTTACCATTAAAAATTGTGTGACATCTCTAACATCAATCAAAGTAGTTCTCTCAAAATGTAAGTCAACTAGTTGCCTCATATTTTTACTATTAGAACAGAAGGAATTAATGTTCCTCAACCTTCAGTAATACATGCAACTGATTATTGAGATGCAAGAACTTAATGAATCCAGCTGCATGTACCAACACTTTCTTTATCGGATGTTATTTCTCTCGTAACTGGTGTCAAGAGTATTATAATCTTCAGGCAATGACAGTTAAGTAATAAAAATTATGAGAACAAAAATATTGAGAAAAATTAATAAAAGAGTTCGATTCAGAGAGAGTAGAAGAGAGAGAGAGAGAAGAGAGAGAGGAGGAGAGAGGAGAAGAGAGAGAGAAGAGGAGAGAGAGAGAGGAGAGAGAGAGAGAGAGAGAGCAGAGAGAGAGAGAGAGAGAGAGAGAGAGCAGCGATTTGTATTACATAACTATATTTTTGAATACCTAGATACGAAACAAAATTTCCCAATTCTCAATATTTCATGAAGAGGAGTAAAGGTCATTGTTGCTGAAAATGTAAAGAAATTCAAAAAATACGTCTGATATAGTTCAAGCAAGTCAAAGAACAGAAAACGTTGGCTGAAAAACATCCGCAAGCACCGTTATTATCGCCGTCATGAGTGCAATTCTGTATTCAAACAATGATTTGAATACGATTAGCTGTATAAGCAGACACAAAAAATAGTCAACCTGTACATCAAAGAGAACACATTTTTTTCCTGACGAACACCATCTTATATGATGGTAAATGCAAGAGGAGACATATCTTGACCTGGTCTCATAGTTAGAAAGAACTAACCTTGCTTGTCCTCATATGAAGTATTCCATTGATTATTTTAGTATTGCAGGTCTGATCTATGATAAAAAACGTTTCACATTAAATACTGAAAGAGAGTTGAAATATTATTTTTTCCAAGTATAACCATTCAATAATTTGCTCGGTTATGGATTATCCCATTACCTGCAACTCTATAAAATAACGAATTCATTTACCTTTTTCAAAGGGAGAAGCGTAAGGAAAGAGTTTGTTGAGATGCGTATAAGAGTGAGCCCTCAAACTGTATTCTGAAAACATAGGAAATTAAATACATTTCATATCATATTTTTTTTATGGTTGATATCTTTACAACAGAATTAAATATTCCACTTATAACCTAGAATTAAACTTGGCATGTTATAGACAATATTTAATATTCACATTCGTATTCGCGACTATTAAGAAAAATTATTCGTAATCCCATTCGCATTCGCGACTATTAAGAAAAATTATTCGTATTCACATTCGTATTCGCGAGTATCAAGAAAAAATATTCGCATTCTAATTCACATTCGCGAGTATTAAAAAAGATATATACTCGCAATCACATTCGCGAATATTGGAATATTGGAAACAAGAAATCCTGTCCATCTCTTGTTATAATACTATATATATATATATATATATAAATTATTTTGAATAAACATTTAAAAATAGCTATTTATGTATATTATATATACATATAT